>CAWUHW010000007.1:2004389-2071958 GCA_963922195.1 Panagrolaimus sp. PS1159
AATCTTGTAAGTCACTAAATACATTAAATAAAGACTTTTTTATCAACAATAAACTATCAAAAATATGTTCTTAGGTGTTTACAAACATTTTAAAAGCATTTTAAGAAAAAAAAAATTTTTTGAAAATTTTATGATTTTCCCCTTGGTCCCCCCTGTCAGAAAAGCAAAAAAACGTGAAATTTGCACAAATCATAAAAAAATTCGCAATTTTTGTCGTGGATTGACAAATATGAGCACCTATATTTGTTCTCTATCTTATTCTCAAAGCAAAAAAGCAATATTATTTAATTAAATAAGTGTTTTAAAAAAAAAGTTGATGCTTTTTTTTAGATATTCGGCAAAATAGATCAACATCTTGCAAACGTTAGAACTTTGCAACCAGACATCCTTATCCTGTCAGGAGTGTCCTCTAAAAGCTGCCTAAGAGGCATTAAAAAGTCAAGCAAAAATAAAAAGTCATAAAAAAATTAAATAACTTACGAAATTTTAACAAAAATTTGTATTCACAATATCTACAACATCATTGAAAGCAGCCATAATATTTTCGTTGCCGGGTTCCATTTTGAACGTATAGTGCAAATGGGATATTTATGTTGTTAGAACCGATGACGGTTTTCTCAGATGATTCAAGATTCATTTATATGCTTACTTCCTGGGAGAATCCGTTGTCTATTTCTGTTTTTGATGTAATTTATAACAAATTTATGTAAGTTTTTGCTTGCATTTAAGGGAAAGTTAAGATATGGAAAAGTCGCATTTTTTAGAATGCTATTACCCGATAAGAGTGTAACTGATTTATTAACTCATTTAAATGGATTTGATTAAAATCATTATTTTGTAATCTCTAAAATAATAAAATCTTAAAACGAACTTGTTATTTTCAGCCAAGTATCCTATTAATAGATACCAATACGTTACTGATTCTATTAAGTGAAAACTATTCTGCAGGATTTCCTGCCTCTGCTTTATTGATTGTGGTTCAACTTAATTTTTATGCAGCTTCTTTTCAATTCTTGATAGCAAAGTTATTAAGGATTGCAATTTGAAAGCAAAACTGGCAAAAAATGTTGACCGATTTTTGCTTATACATACCTTTGCACATGACATGGAAGAATTTGTAAGTGGTATTTTATAATTATTAAAAGCGCTTAAAATTTGTATCTCAAAGCTTCATTGATAAATTCTTTTTCTCTTTGTTTTAGGAATATGGAGATCAATTTCTTGGATATTTTACATTTTTTCTTAACAATGACCGAAATTTGGAGATTCAGGAAAATCGTGTTGCTTTTGATTTCGATTATCAAAATTCAGGGTAATTTTCTGATTAAAAATTGAGAAACAATTAATGCTGGACTATAATTTATAGATATTTGGGTACTTGGCATATCTGTAATAAAAAGCTATGGTGTATTCGAAAAGTGGGGCCGTTCGCCTGATTTTGAACTTTTATTTTTTGATTTAACTGAAACCAATCCAAAAGATAGATCAATTGAAATTTTTGTACGTTTAAAATTTATACTATTCCACAGTGTTTATGGAAACATTTTTAGTCAGGATATACAGAAGTGATGTTTCAATGGAGCGAAAATTTGTTACTTAAATATTACCAAGAAAATGGGGAATTTTCATATTATGATTTAAATACCTGTCAATGGTCAAGAATTTTTCAACGGTATATATTTTTACAGCTTCTGAATTTATAGCTGAAATTTTAAATTCGGTGGCAACCCATGCATTTCTTATCTTTTAAGGAGTGATCTTCGAAGAATTGAAAGCAAACTCACTGAATTTGAATTCAGGGAATTTATGAGATTTGATGTTTTTGGAGGACGTGCTACGGTGCAACGTCAGTTTGATTCAGATTTCAATGCTTTCTTCTTTGATAAAACTAAAAAACAACTTGTAAAAGTGCCGTTCAAAACTCCCCTAAAGCTGACTGAAATTGCTTGGTATACTGTATTAAACAATGGTTTACTGAATGAATTAAATAAAAGAAAAATAATTATTTATCCAACACTTTTTTAATTGTTTATTTTCTTTACAAATTAAAATTAAAATATTAATGAATAATGAAATTAATAAAAGATATCGAAATTTTTTGGTTTGAGGTATGTGATTTGTTCTTTAATTCCACAATCAGAAATACCATCTATTATTGCAACATAGAAAAATCATTGGTCTCCCACTTCACTTCCCCAACTATTTTTAACAATCCAATATTGTACGCCATCTTTGTTTGTATCCCATCCAACAATATTGATCACATGATCAGCATATCCAGTACATGGTTTGATAATTTCTTTTCCTTTGGCCTCTTTAAATTTTTGAGATGCAACAGAACCGTAATCTTTGACCCAAGATTTGATTTGTGTGATTCAACCTTTTTCTTGACCAACTACATATTTATTTCCAGTTATTACTGGTTTTTTGGAAATTGTTGTGCGGCATCTGGAAAGAGATTTTTAAATAATTAGCTCTAAATATTATAATAAAATTAGTTTTGCTCTTTTCGTTGTCGTTGTCTTCTTTTGTTTTGGCCCCTTTCATTTTTTTCCTTTACAAATTTGAATTAAACGTTGACTTTAAAAAAAAATCATAAGGCTGGGCAGTTGGGACACTGATCCGTTGTTTTTGTGAATGAAAAAAATGAAGGCGGGCGAAGACGGTTGATGTTTTTTTTTTTTATTTATATAATTTATTCAAAACGAATAATCTCACTCGGAGTAAGTTTAGTAAATAAGCAAAATCAGTGATGTACCACTTTTTTTAGTTTTTTGTGTTATTTTTTATTTCATAAAAAAATAAATGCAAATCCTAATTTACTTTCAAATTATAAACTTGTTTATTTATTTAATAATACATGCGGGGATGAGAAAAGAAGTATGAGGCATTTTAAAGAGGGATAAATGTTTGTATAAAAGATGTTTTTTTATTAGGTACTGAATATTTTATGGATTATAAAACTTCATTCATTTTTTTCTCAAGTAATGTTGTCTTTTAAAGGTTACAGACATTGAAAAATATCGAAATAAAACTAAAATTACATAAATTTTTGCAAATTTATGTAATTTTGGTAGTTGTTTGATGTAAAAACATTTCGCCGGAAATGAATGTCATTTCCGGCGAAAATCGGGAAATTTCCCGAAAAATAACCACATATATGCGAAAGCTCGGAAATGGAAAAAAATCGTTGCAAAAATTTGAAAAAAAAGAAATTTGATTTCATCGTAATTTTTTTTAAATTTAAAACTTACCATATTCTAAATGTTTATTACATTCATAATCAGGACATGGAAAACCTTTGCTTAATTTTTCTAGTGATAATGGAAAAATATGACTTTTTACAGTTTTACAACACTGAAAAAAATAGCAGGACGAAAACATCCTGTTTACCGGATGTTTTCGTCTCGTTTTCCGTGACGATTTTGCAACGTCCTGTTTTTAGGACTTTTTTTAAAAACGGGACTTTTTCGTCCAGTTTCCGTGACTAAAACGGGTCGTTTTTAGGACATTTCCGGGATAATAGCCGGACGGAAAATTCCTGTTTTACAGCCGATAACAGTTTTTTTCCACGCCTTTTACGGGTGTCATTTGTGATGTTTTTTTGCTCATATTACCCCCATTACAGTACCCCCTTTTTTGTTTTTGCATTTTTTAAATTTGCTAATTGCCCATGGGCTTGCATATTCATTTTTATTGCTTTTGAATTATTTTTCTGACACTACTTATTTTGCTCATTTTTTTGAAAAATAGATTTATAATTTTATAAATCTAAATTTTTAGAATTTTTGCTAAACGTTTTTGTCGAACTTTTTCCATTACGTTTTTTGAAAAATAGATTTATAATTTTATAAATCGAATTTTTTAGAATTTCAGCTAAACGTTTTATCGAATTTTTTTCCAGAAGTGACTGTTAATTAACTTCTGGTGCTAGATTTACTGCTGCTATTACTGATCATGGAAGTGTTATCGCATGGGGCAGTCTAAGAGTAAGTTTTTTTTGTTAAATATGTAACAAAATATACGTTAAAAAATATTTTTTTGTTTAGGATGAAAATGGTGCTGTTGAAGTTCGTCATTTGTTTGCTAAAATGAAGAAGGGTCCAACAGTGATAATTCATCATAATAATGTTGGCATTGTTAAAATTGCTGCTGGTGAACATCATCTTGTAATGCTATCATCTGGCGGTGAAATTTATACTTTTGGTGAAGGAACATATGGACAACTTGGAAGTTCTGTTGTTATTCGTTCAGTTTATATGGCAGAAGTTACTGGAAAATCATTGCATCGATCTGTGTTGGAAGGATCAGCATCTGTAATATTTCAAAATATTTTTGCTGGAGGATATTGGACAATGGCCCAAGCAAAGGATGGTCAAATATTTGTAAACTTTTTTCACGAGGTAAAAAGTTTACTCATATTGCTGGTGTAAACCATATTCTTGCAAGAACTGATGAAGGTGAAGTTCACGGTATTGGATTAAATACTCATAACGAACTTGGAATTCAAAGATTAAAAAAAAAATGCACTGGGAATTGGAAGATATGAATATAAAGGATATTCGAGATATTTTGAACTTCAAAAAATTATTTTGGTTTTAAAATTGCTGGAATTACTGCTGGACTTGGATGTTCAATTGCTTGGACTGATGATGGTTTGTTTATACTTTTGAAAACACCTGAAGTTTAAATTTTAATAATTTTTTAGGTTATGCATATGGATTTGGTTATGATTCATATGGACAACTAGGTCTTGGAAATACTGATAACAAAGACCAATGTGTTACAACTCCAACACTTATTTCTTGGGGACGTAGTAATTATGAAATTATTTCTGTAAGCCTTGCTTACCAACGTCATGCTGTCTTTCTTGCTGCTAAACGTTGTGTTTGTGATTGTGATGATGAAAGTTCATCTTCTGATGTGTCTTATACTGAATAAATTTAACAACAAAAATTTTTGTTTTCTGGAAGATTACGGTAGTTTTGTGTGGATAAAATAAGCTTAAATATGTGTCTGAATTACTTTAAGAATTTCTATTTTCTCGCTAGAACTTGTCTATTTGATTTGATTTGAAATGCATTCAAGAAATGTGGGACGGGACTGCAACTTCGAAAGCAGGTAGTGGTGCCATAAATTTTTTATCCGCTTTTGTAAAAAATTTTGTATGTTTTCGATATATCAAGAAACGAATAATCGAATGGCACTTCAAGATTTTGTTAAAATTAAATACTGTCAATTTTCTGTCAACTTTTAAGAAATATTTTATCCTTGTTTTAAATTTTGATGGAATTGAATTTAAATAAGTTTTTTTTTATAAAATCAAAGAGAAACAAAAGCAACCAACAATAAAGAAAGGCATTATTTGAGAGAAAATCTTAGGTTAAAATAAATTTTTTAGAAACCGTAACTTTAATGAGGTGTTGTAAGTACAATAATAAGAAGTAGTAGGAAAGAAATAAATTTGGTATAGAAAAATAAAAAAATGTTTGCAACAAAAAATATTTTGGCATAAAAATAAAAACTAGCAGAAATTCTATAATTAACGTTTTGTTGGAGTTCGTGAAGTCGGAGAATATCGCTAAAATTTAAAGCTTTTAAAAGCTTAAAATTAAAAAGAAATTTACCGGTAAAATTGAAGAAGATTTTATTGATGAAGCAGATATTGTTGTTGTTGTCGTTATTGAAGATGGATCATACCTTGAAGGAGATAATAAAGTTTTTCGAGGTCTTAATTCGTATTTATTTATTAAATTAATTTTTGATAAATTTGATGAAATTTGATGTGAATTACTATTATTATTGTTATTATTATTGGACATTGCAGTCGTTGATGGATATGGTTGTGAACGGCAGTGTTTTGGCTTTGATGAGATTATTGCAGATTTTAAAACAGATGGTCGAGAATTTGTTGTTGTTGAAGTTACAGTAACTTTGTGGATCTAAAAAGAAGATATAAAATATAAATGTTAAAATGTGAAAGTTTTGTGAGTAAAAATGTATAACAAAAAAAACGATTAACAACTTTTTTTATTGAAAAACTACAAACACAAAAAACAAATGTGATAAAATCCAAAATTATTACAAAAATATAGAAAAAATTTTTGAAAGTTCTGGTTTTTTAAAAAAAATATTGAGATTAGTGAATTTGAAATACTTTTTTTGAAAGCAAAAATTCGATTTAATGCGAAAGTAAAGTTTTAGCTTTTTAAAAAAACTGGCTACATTTAAAAATCTGATTTGAAGTAAAAATTTAAAATCCAATTTTTGCAATAAATGTTAAATGATACACATAATTATAAAATGTTAAAAAGATAAAATATATATACAACCACCACAGTGCAAAAATACACAAAAAATTAGCCCACCGGAATATTTCCATTTGTTGCAGACGATTTTTTTGAAGAGCTTAAAGTTGTATTACTGCTTGAACCCGTTGTATTGTTATTATTGATTGGGTATAACGTTCTTGTGGCAACTGCAGAAGTTCGAGACATAATTGTTGGCATTCTTTTTGTTGATGAAACTTTTAGCTGTTTTATTGGTGTTGTTGCAGAAGTGTATCGAGTTGGAATATTTCGAGTTCCTACTGTCGTTGAAGCTGGTATCGATGATGGAATTATAACATTTGAAGTTGAATGATGTTGTTGTTGTGCCTTTCTTTCTAATAATCTATCACCTTGAGATTTCCCGTATTCATTGATAGCTGTTTCATCAAATTTATTTGGTGTTCTTGAAGATCTTGTTTGTCGAGTTGTTGGTGATGATATTGTAGTTGACGGAGATGTTGGAGTTATCGTTGTTGAAAGTGGAGAATGTTTTGGTGCAACTTTTGGTGAGGTTGAAATTCTTGTACCAATTTCACCAGATTTTGTTCGATATTTTACAGGTGATATTGAACGCTTTTTTAAATTCCAACAAAATTGTTGTCGATCAATTAAAAATGGTTGTTGTGGTCCTATCACACTTCCTGGTCGACACACTCTTAACCATGCCATACAAACAGCTGCAGTTAATCTAAACACTTAAAACATTATTAAAATTTAATTAATTAAAACATACTTAAATTTATACATCATCCAACAAGCTATTAATGTTCCCGTTCTTCCAAGCCCTGCTTTACAATGTACTGCAACTCCACCCTTTGCATTTTCAACAATACCTATAAATTTTTCAACAATTTCATCTGAAGGCGTTGAACCATCAATAAAAAATAAATCATAATGTTCAAATCCAGCATCCGTAAATCGATTGGATCGATATAATTTTTTATTCAGCCTCACTATTGTTGTTACATTTTTTTCTTTAAAATATTCAAAATATGTTTCTGGAGCATGATATGGATATTCTGAAAAAGTTATAAATAGATACAATATTTTTTTAAGACGTTTTTAATTTTGTTAAAATAGCATTCATTTTTTTAAAAAAGGTGCCGTTTGGCAAAATATGATACAAACAAAAAATTTTAAAACCGAATTTCAAAAAAATACTTACCATCTTCAATATAACTTTTATTATGTGGTCCACAAAAGCTTAAAATTTTTCCAGGTATTATCCAATTAAAATCTCCATTTTCCACCCTTTCATAATGTTCATATTCATCCGGATCAAAATTAGCAAAATCAAAGAATTTTAGTTTAACAGCTTTTTCTAAACTTTTAATAATATCATTTAAATTTAACAAATAAATTGGTGGTCCAATTGAAGCATCCCGGAATCCAATAAAATTTGGAGGTTGTGCCGAAGAAACAAGGGAAAAAGCCTTTTCAGCTGTATAACCAGCAATAAAAATCATAAATCCTGCCATTAAATATGCACCATTTACTCGATTCCTTTCATCTGAAGTTGAACAACAAACAACTTTTCTTTTTTCACGTGACTAAAAAAATAAATATCAGCATTTTTGATTTAAATAATATATAAAATATTACTTTTAATAAAACATCTAAAGCTTTAACAAATCGATATAATACTGCTAAATTATATGGACCAAAATCATCTGAAAATTTAAATTTGTATAAAATAAGAATCTTAAAACTAAACATACCATAAAATGGATCATAATGTGTATAATCTTGCATTGGAATGTAAACACAATGTTCATCATTTGTTGGAAAATTTGAATGTTCATAAGATGCAAAATATAATTTATTTGGAATTAGAACAACCGGCTGTCCATAGAATGGCCCCTTGATATTACTTATTAAAGTCATTTGTTGTTGGAGATTTTGATTTTTACATTCGGCAGGATATGACAAAAAGAATTTTGCCTAAAAAGTTTTTTTTGGATAAATTTAAACTTGAAAAAACAAAAATATTTGAAATCGATAAAAATGTAACAAAAACTTTTTTTTCAAAGAAATCAAATTATTACTTTTTGAAGAGGGGTTGATTGTTAATAAGAAAAAAAAGGTGGTATGACACGAGTGTTTTGTTTGACTGTTTTGTGGTTTATACGAAAAAAGTGAATCCCGCGCAAAAAAAAATATAAACAAAATAAAAAAAGAAGCAAGCGAGAAAAAATTTTTTTTGGGCGCGCACTTTTTTTGTTGAAAAAAAATAACCCTTTGAAAACGGAGGAAGAACGAACCCCAAAACAGCTGAACAAGGAGCGAGAAAAAGGAAGAAGAAGAAGAACCGCACATTCGCATATATTCTCTGTTCCTGCTTTAAAAAAAAGACTTTTTGGCAGTCACACAAGAAAAAAGTTCTCCCCCCTTTCTTTCTTCCATTTCTAACTACTTTTTTTCCCTCTCCTTATTCCTTTTTTACATTTTTTTAAAAATGTGATCAAATTTTGTAGTTCTTTTTTTTTGTAGACAAACGTGATCGTGATTGAAAAAAAGAAGTGATGTGTTATAATTGAATTGCTTTCTAATTTCTTAACAACAACAAAAAAAAGACAGCTAGAAAAAAATCACCTGAACATGAAATTTTTTGTTATCATAAAATTGAAGGGAATAAACATTGGTATCAAATTACTTTAAAATTCTTTTAAAATATGATTTTTTAAAAAAGGGAGTAACCAAAATCAAAATATTAATGATTACTGTCATTGTTTCTCTTACAACGAAAAATACAGTATTATGTGTTTTCGTTTTAAGACTATTTACATAATAATTATGTTGAAAAAAAATATATGTTTACCTTAAATCGATGAAGAAAAGGTAATCTCATAATTTTTTTTGACGAAAATAATAATAACAAAATTTAATTTAATTTAATAAATGTTTTTTTAACAACAGAGATAAATGAATAAAAAGTGAAAATACATTTTTCTTTTCCCAAAAATAAATGGGGGATGGAATTATACAAACATAAACAATTGAAAAATAGGAAAACGAGAAATATGAAACAAAAAGAAGTTTTTAAAAAAAATTTAAAAAAAAAGACAAGGCGGCAACAATAGGGGGGTTTTAGCAATCCGTTCTCTCTTGAAAGGAGAAGACGTGATGACCCAACTCATGATAGAAAAGAAGCAGGGAAAAAGACAAACATCAATGATGGCACATGTTTGCTGGTATTTATTTATTAACCTCAAAAACATTCTCATTTTTCTTTTAATGAAGAAATTTTAAAACTTTTAAATTAATGTTTAAATCAGAGACATATTTTTTCAATCAAAATCAATGTTAAATGATTACACATATTTTCTTTTCTTTTTTCACACATTAAAGCGGAGGGGGAAAGAAAAAACGGGGAAAAAAAGGAGGCAAAAAAAGTATAACCTTTTTATTATTGCCCTAAGGGAAGAACATATAAGAATGGAAGGAAGAGACGAACTCGAATAATGATGATGCTGATGATGCAGGAGAGACGGAAGAGAGAATGAGTGAAACAAAAAATTATCGTTCTTTCAATTTCCCGACGACATCGAAGACAACTTCTTTTATTTTTTTTTGAGACAACGATGAAAGACAAAAAAAGAGGAATAATACGCGTCAGTTGGCAACTTCCACATCCAACAATAAAACAGCCCGATCATCATTTTCGGAGTTACCTTTTTGTCCCTCTTCCTTTTTCAAAAAAAAGCAAATATCCGGAGGAATGACTTTTTTTTCGTATATTGAAAAAACCCAAAAAAAGTGCGTAAATATTGAAAAAAGAAGGAAGAAAAAAAAGCGGGAGAAAGCATTTTTGGAATTAATCCAGATTTTTTTCAACGGTGCAACAATATTCTTTTTTTTAAAAAATGAGAATTGAATGGGAGAAAATGAAAACAAGAAATGCAACAATGAAAGTCGTCTCTCTTTTTTATTCTTGATTTCATAAAAAAAAAGAAAAGAAAAGTTAAGGTTTTTAACTTGAATGGGATAAAAGGAGATTTTAAAAGGTACTTTGGATAATTCATGTTTTACAAATATCGTCAAAAATATGATTGAACGAGAAAGATTCCTTATTAAAAAAGTTATTCAAAGAAAAAAAGTAAAATGCTTTGGATTTGTAAGAACTTTGAATTTAGAGGCATCCAAATTTTACACCCGTTATTTTTTGAATTTATAAAAACAAAGGTTATTAAATTTTTAATGACAAAGTTTTAAAGATACAGATTTACATCTGTTGATGAAAAACATCTGCTTTAATTTTTACAAAAAATTAAAACAAAGCAAATTTTATAAACTTTTATGAGGAACCCTTTTTTTGTTTCAATTGTTTTTAAAAAATTACCGTAATTTATCATGTTTTTGGATTAGTATGAGACATTTTTTCGTTTCATTGTTTAAAACGCAATTTTTTTTTATATTGATTCACATTGATTAAGAATAATTTGAAAAAAAGTTGCCCATGGCAGGAATCGAATCTGTGTTTTGCCACAATGTCAAGTATTAACCACTATATTACATGGACCGAAAGCTTAGCTCCAAATTCTGGTTAATTTCAAAACCTCCAGTGCCAGGCACTTGTTGCTGAATTGAGAATCCTATTGTTCGAAATCAATGTTTAAAAAAAATTTGATTCACAGAATATTGGTGTATTAGAAAATTAAAATTTACACCTAAACATTTTCGTTGATTTAGGAAATCTAAATATTTATGGCTTTTTTCTAATGCCTGGAAATGTTGATATATTTCTGGAAATGGGTAATCTTTGAAAAGAAACTTTATTAGAAAAACAAACATGACACAATTAAAAAAAACAATATTTTTTTATTAGAAAAAAATGAAAGAAAAGTAATATAAAATAGTGAAATGTAATATTTCACTTTACAGTATTTTTATATTGCTTTTTTTAACACTGAAAATTTGGTAATCCCTGAGAAAAAAATTTAAGAAAAGTTCAAGATTTTTGTAAAAACGCTTAAACATTCATTGGATTAGCCATTTTATCATATCCAGTTGAATAAATTTGACGAATATATTTGAAGCATTTGAAAATGACTGAAAAGAACCATGAGCTGAGTAGAGCACAAACAAAACCGACGCAACCAAAGAAAAGAATTATATTACCCAAATCTATAAAATGAAATGGAATCAATTTTAACTATATTTTAGTTTAGAATTACCTCCTTTAGTTAATGGGTAATCTTTGAAAAGATCTTTAATCCATTTTCGAACTTCATAACCAAGTTCAGATGCTTCCGGATCTAAAGCTGCAGCAAAACCATATGATGCCATACCAGCACAAATCATGAAAATAACCAATAAAAGAAGGAAAATATTTGAAAGAGTTACTTAAAAGCTTATAATATTTATGATATAATCTAACTGCTTTGGCAATCTTCTCAAAGGGTATTTGAGACAAATCTTGGCATAAGCATTTTTATGTTTGGCATAAAAACCATGGAAAATGTTTTACAAAAATCAAAAAATCTGTTTCAACAAGTTTTTGACCAATTTATAGAAACAAAACTAACCAAATAGAAAACATAAGGGATGAAATAGAGAGACTTCTTCTTCTTGATCCCTTCAAATGGTAAATAGGCAATATAAGCAGAGATTACAATTCAAATAATTGGAGAACTATCACCACTAAATGGTCCACCAGCAATTGCCCATGCAACAGCAGAAAAGAAGCATTCTAAAAGTGTTAAAGCACAAATAACTTTTGTGCCAGTTACAACACTCATACATCCACAGCAACATTTATATTGATTGATTGCACTATCAAGGAGAGTCATGATGTTGGATTCTGAAATTTGAGAGGATTATTGATGGACAAATTGAGTCAAAATTTTGATCTTAAAAGATGCAAAATCTTTTTGAAAAGAGAAAAAAAGCAATCGATCATTTTAAGTGCACAGCCTTGGTCAAATGAATGAACATAAAATGAAAAAAGGAAAGACACAACATTCCAAAAAAAAATATAAAAATTGAAGGCGGAGTGAAAAATAACATTATTTTTTCGCCGTCAATCTTTCTTTTTTTTATGGGTGCAATGTTCAGCATGGCCGATGCTGTTGCTTTTTCACAAAAATCAATCATTTTTTTTGCCATTTGCAGAAGAGAAGAATGAAAGGGTCAAAGAAAATTATGGTTAACCCTAGCATTGGTCAATCATTGACCCCTTTTCTCTTCTGCGAATGGCAAAAAAATGATTGATTTTTGTGAAAAAGCATCAGCATCGGCCATGCTTAACATGACCATCGTTCCACTGTCGTTCCTCAGTATTTCACTTGCATTGTGAAAACCCGAAAGAAGAGGTTAAAGCCAAAACAGTGGCAATAATGTTTTTGTCTTAAAGATTTCAATGTGCAGATTCTTTTGCCATTGACACAATGCTTTTAGTAAATTCTTTCAACAGTTTTTTTACAATATGGAAGAATTTGAAAAATAAGAATACCTTTATGAATTAAAGATTGTACATTATGAATTAATTAAAAATACAAAAAACAACCTTTTAAAAAACAAGTAATACATCAGAGCTACAAAAATTTTGCTCTCTTGTTCGTTTGCTCGTAATTTTCTCACAGATATTTATTTTATCCGAAAAACACTATATTCTTCGAAAAAAAGAAGGACGTAAATAAATTGTTAAAAGGAAATAATTAACAAAAAATTTTTTAAAGTTCATAGATTCATAGCTTACAACTTTTAAATAGCAACCTTTGAAAATTTGTAAATAATGTCTAAAAATGCCCCTAAAAATAATTATAAAAAATTTATAAACTCTTCTTCTTTTTGCTAAAAGATTTTTGAAACTTTATTTAAAACCTGCATTAAAAAAGGAAGTTGTATTTTAATTTTTTTTATTACGGCATTTGATACATTTTATGAGAAATAAATACAACTTCTTTTTAATTGTAAAAATACAAAACTAAAGAACATTTTTGATATATAAAACTATAACATTTAAATACAAATGTGCCACTTCTGTTTTATTTAACAACTTTCTAAAATACCATATCCCCCATTCAATTCATGGATTCTTATATTTTAATTTCGAAGCATATTTCAAACGTTTTTTCATGTATTTCAAGGTTCTTTGAAATATTATTAATTATTTTTTTAATAAAACAATATTTTGGCAAAAAATCAACATATAAATCGGCATATTTTGTTATACTAAATGTTGGGTATATAATTGATGTAATAAGCTTTATAAATTGGTTACTGCCATTGGAACAACAATTTTATCAATATACAGTAATTTTGTTAGAATGGTATAATATTTATTTTATTACAATTTGGAATGTTATTTTATGCCTTAATCGTTGTACGGCATTGGTATTTTATCTAAGATATCATAAGGTTTGTTAAAAAAATTTGAAAAAAACCAGAAATCAAATTTTTTTGAAAAACTAAGTTTTTTGAAAATTTCTTATTGATAATCTTTTTAGATTTGGACACGACAAATTACGTTCCTTGCCGTCATATTAATGTTAGCCTTTCCATTCGCAGCAAATGGATATCAACTTTTCACCTCAGATTGTTCACTTGAAAATTTTCAACTTTGTCCTACATTTCGGCAATCATTTTTTCTTCGTGGTACAATTATTAATGCAATATTAAATTCATTTATGGTAGCATTAATGGCATTTTCAATGTTTCATTCTCGAAATAAAAAAAATAATTCAATTCAAGCAAAAGCTGAACGTCGATTAATTTATCAAGCAATTGCATCTTCATTTTTTCTAATAATCTGTTTTTCATTAAAATTCGCTTCAGCAAAAACTATAAAATCTCAATTTTTTCTTTTTATGATTTTTATGTATATTTCGAATACTGTATATCACATTCATCATTTGGTTGTTATGGGTTTACATTTTATTTTATCGCATTCTTTTAGAATTGAATTTTTAAAATTTTATCATCTTACATTTTTGTTACCTAAAGTAGCAATAACAACAATTAACGAATTTTCAAGGCACCCAACTCCGACAAAAATTATGACGTCTCAAAGAACTTTAATTTTGTAATATCATAATTATTGTAATCTACTGTGGGATAATTCCGTTTTGTGATTCTTTAAAAATTACTTAAACCTTTAATAATTCGTTCTGTTACTTTACGCTTTTCATAATAAACATAAATAAATATATTCTATTAAGCGTTAAAACGATTCCTGATATAAATCCAATATTGTTTGAGAAACATTTATAACAGCCGAAACAGATGTAATAACTTTGTAATATTGTGTTTTTTCATTTTTTGGGAGAGTTTTTATGTGAATTCAAAAAGAAAAAAACGTGATCATAATATTTTACTCTTGTCCATAGTTTCATGACATAAATTATGAGTAACAAAACTGTTATCATAAAAAGATGAATTTAATTATCATATTCGACCGCTAAATTTTTGAATTTCAAACACGATGTTTGTCGCTAAACAAATATTATTTGATGGAGGAAGCGCGAACGCTATCCTCCACACCCAAAAATTTAGCTGTTGGCGTATCCGATTCGGACAGCCATAGAGGTCAGCCTGAACCCGAGTAAGTGCAATGGTCAAGCCTCACCCTAGAGATCCACCCTTCATGATCGGAAGAGTCTCCCAGCCAGGTAAGTTTATGAGTTATAGTGAACATCATATTTCTTCCATCAAAAAAATGCATACCCAACAAATTCAAAAAAGAAAGCAGAGAGCAAAAGAGGCACTATTTCTCTCTTGCTTTTTTTTAGTCAATCTTTCTTAAAAATTTGAAGAAAAATTTTTCAAAAAAAGTTTTCGTCAATAGCATATTGAAGAATATTAGTAGAATCAAATCATGAGATAACGTTTAACATACATTTTTTACAAAAAAAATGATAAAGATTATCACTTTTTCGACGAAAAAATTGCTTTTGCAAAAAAGACAAAAAAGTTGGTCGATATATGACCTATAAATTTTTAACATTATTACATCTTTTAAAAGAATTAAATGCCTCTTTTTTTAAAACTTTTTTTTGCAAAAAGCATTTAGGTCAACAATTTTGTTATTATGAATTATTTGGACAAATATTTCATAAAGTCCTAGACAATATTAAAATTGCTTAACAACGATTTTATTCATCATAAATTATAATGTACCCCCTTTTTTTTAATTCACAATAAAATTTCTTCCTTTTTGAGTGCATTTTAAAAGCGATTTATCATTTCTCTTTTTTATCATTTTCATTCATTTCCATGACAATCGGGATGTCTATAATTTGACCAGTTATTTTTCAATTTTTGAAAAAAAAATTGTTTCCGGTGGTCGCAGAGATCTTTTTTTCGTTGATAAATTTTCGTGGCGGCTCGAAACCTTTTTGCAAAAGTGCATTTTTACGTAAAAAAAATGTGGTACCATAAAATGACCAATTAATTATCGGTAATCTAATTTTTAGCAACTTTTTCTTTGAAAATTAGTTCAAAACATTTTGGATCCGTTATAAAAATTCTGCTTTTGTTTTCTTGAAAAATGTTTTGCACCAGCAGCAAAAAAAATTAAAAATAAATTTAAAAAGTTCGTTTTAAATTTTTAAGAATTTTTGTTGAATAAACTTTGATTTTCATTTTTTCGTTTTTTATCAATAATTTTAAAGCAAATTTTTCTCGTGCTTTTTCAAATATAAAAAAATATGATTAAATTACGCGTTTTTTAAAAAAGGACATTTATTTTTGCTTTTTCTTCGTTTTTTAAAAACATATTTTCCGTCATCAAAATTTTTCCTATTCATTTTTTTTTTGATAAAAGCCGTTTTTTATATTTTCTTTTTAGTACAGTATTTTTTTAAATTTGTGCACAAGTTTGGAAAAGAAAATTTTTCAGTAAAATTCAGCTAAAACTTCTGTTACAGCCCAGCGGCGATCTCATTTTTTTAACAATTTGATTTTAAACGAGTTTTTTTGATTTTAATTTTTTTAAATCGTTTTAAAAAAGACGCAATCATTTTTCTTTGATATGTTTTTGCAAAAATAAAAATTATTTTGTTAGGAGATTTTATTTTTGTTTGAATGCATTTTAAACACGCGGTGGACCAAAGTCAGGAAAGAAAGAAAAGTAAAGAGAGAATGCCAAAGCAGCTTCAAAAAAATTCAATCGGATTCTTACGCCTCGTTAGCTTCCTGCAAATTCCCAATAGGGGGATTTTTGACAGCTTGTTCTTTCTTATTTTTGAACACATCTTAGCATTTTTTTTGGAAACGAAGGGGGGAAATATGGTTTCAAGCTGTGATGTAGCGTTTCTCTTTTCTCTTTTTTCTTTGACTTTCTTGTTTGCTTTTATTTGGCGTCGTTTCCGGCTGTTGAAAAAAAAGTTGCAATATTTATGTTTTTTTTGCAAAATTTTTTGCTTCCACTTTTTTTCGGTGACACCATTTTTTTGGGGGGTGAAACCGTCATTTTTAAAAAATTTGAGTGATTACAGGACAATTTTTTATATAAATGTTTTCATGTGATTTTTATTTTTACTTGGCAAAAATAGTTTTATTGGGGCAAAAAATTTTTTTACAAATAATAGGATTGGAAAAAAATTTTGATTGGAGAATAAAATGATTGAAACTGATTTTTGAAAGAAGTTTTGACTTTTTGAAGTTTTAGAAGAATAAAAACGTCATTGTTCATATTTCCTTTAACGTCATTTTTTTTGATGTTTCAAGAAACATTATTTGTGACATGTTTTTTTACCAGGTGGCTTATGTTTAAAAACTTTTACCACAACACGAAAAAAAACATGTTTGAAGAAAAACGTATTCGTTATTCCAAAATTAGAAAAAAAGTGTTCCATAGCTCTTTAACTTTTAAACCTAAAATTTATTTTTAAGAGTGTTTGGTATAATTCAAAATACTTTTGGAAATGCGATTTTGGAACTGATCTCACCTTAGACATCCCAGACCCATCTATTTTTATTCATCGTGTGCTACATATCGTTTAAACTAGTGATTTAACAAAGGGTTTTTGGATTCGGCAGCTGATATTTTTTCTAATACTTTCTCTTATAGTGACAAATTTTTAGACAAAATATGGACTTGAAACTCCGGAATGGATCTGGGATGTCTACGATAAGATTGAAATTTCTTCGGGATCAGAAACAAATGATCCAAATGGATCTTCATTGACTTTCCAAAAGTATTTTGACCATATACGAAATTATAATATTTTTTTTTATTTTTGTGAACTTCTTAAAATTCCAAAGTTTAAACAAACTATCCAACATATGACTTTACAGCTTAACTGTGATCAATGCTATATACCCCTTTCTTGTCAATGGCTCCTTCATTTGAAAGAGCCCAAAAGAAATGAAATTTGATCTATTTATTTCTTTTTAAGAAAAGCAGAAGAAAAAATATTAAACGTAAAACCATTGTCAGTCACATGCCTCCTTTTTCTTGCAAAGAAGAAGAAGGGAGGGAAAGGCCCAAGGAACATCGTGAGAACCGAATTTTAACTTTTTTTTATTTATTTTTTTGACTAAACCAAAATCATTTGTTTAAAGAATCTTATGATTTTTTGAGGGGGGACATAAATAAATGGTTGAATTGACTTCATATTTTTTGTTCTCATTTGAATTTAAAAAGTTTTCTTTAAATAATTTGACTTTTTTTTGTTGTGTCTGAAAATAATTATCTTTTCTTGTTTTTTGCTTCTTGCTGTTTCTTCGAACCCCCCTCAAAAAATTGCATACTTTTAAAAAAACTTAACTTTTTGCCTTTAATTTTAAAGTTTAAAGAGAGCAGTTTTTTTGGACAACAACAATTTTTTATAACCACCAAAAATTTTTTTCTTTTTGCAACATTTTTTTGGCCATCATATTTTTTCTTCATGGTTTTTTGGAAGCATAATTTTATCACATCTTTTTTTGTAGCATAATTCTTTTCTTTTTCCTATGTTTTGCATCGAAGCAAAACTGCTTTTCTTTTCTTTGTTTTTTGGCAAAAAAATCAGCATTGATGCTTTTTTTTTCGGATGTTTTCACTTTTTTTAACAGCGATGAAAAAAAGGAAAGATAAAAAATATTTTTTGAAAAGAAAAAAGTGACGAGCATTTAACAATTATTAGATATAACAAAAGAAAGAAGAAATTAACACCTTTTTTTCTCTTTTTAACAGCAGATAAAAAGAAATGAGTTAGTCTTTTATTTTTGAGACTTTTTCCATTATTTTTGACTAAAAAACGGAAGTATTTTTCATTTAAGAAGAAAAGTGTGTTGGATGAAGTCGTTCTTACAAGTCAAATTTTATATTTTGCTTTCAAAAATATAAGAAATGCAAATTTCTTATCTAGACTGTTTTGAGCTTTTAAAAGGATTTAAATAATTTATTAGGCAGAAATTAGCTAATGATTTTTTAAAATTTATAAAAAGCAGTTAAAATTTTTAGATGTTATAAAACTGGGTAACAATATCGGATTAGGGGGATATAGTATATTCCCCTAAAAGAATTTTTTAAATTTGCAAACACAATAAACATTCCAACATTTTCGATTTTATTACATTTGTTTTACAATGATTTTTTTAATTAAAAACCATTTATCACTTTTTTTTCTCATTTTCGGTATTCATTTTTCTCCTTTTAACCATTCTCAAAAAGAAATCTTTTATATGTAAATGCTTTCCTCTAAAAAAAGAAATGTTAAAGGAACCCATTAATATTTTTTTTCTGTATAAGATTAAATTATATTTTTATATTATAAAAAATAACGTCAGAAATAAATGAAATTTTTTTTTCGGATAAAAGTGGATTCATGTTTTTTTATGGAAAGTGTTAAGTTAAGAATGTGGGGGAGAAAAGCAAGAGAAGCCTTAGGAATGCCCTTTTAATAGTCTCTCTTTTAATTACAGAATAATTAACCCCAAAAAAAGAAGCCATCAACAATTTTTATGGATACACACGAAAAAATATAAGCTAAAAAGTTTAATTACTTTTTTTGACTTTTAATTTTTTGCCGTTTTCATTTTTTTGGAACTTTGTTTTTGGAAGGTTTTTGGAGACAAAATGGCAAAAAAAATTGTTTGCAAAGTTGCTACTTTTTTTCCTTTTCTCATTGAATGGCTTTTTAAACCATGTTTCTTCTTCTTTTTAGCAGATGTTCCATTTTTATGTTTTTTTGCCTGTTTTTCATTTACGAATATATTTTTTAGAATATGTGTCTTTTAAGAAAAAAAAGTGGGACAACAGCGATAAATAAAAAAAGAAAGAAAGAAAAGGAAGCATCTTTTAATACAAAAAATATATATCCTATTTTTTGAAAAGAAACAAATATTTTTCGACAGACATTTTTTATCTTTTTTTTCAAATTCAAATGAATGTTTACAGCTTCTCTTTTTTTGCTTCTTTTCATTTCCTATCCTTTTTTGGTTTTTACTTTTTAATTTAAACGTTTTTTTTTCCACCTAATATACATTTTTTTCTGCTGCTAAAAATTATTTTTAAAGACTCTTTGCATATTTTTTGTAACTTTTTTAAGTGGTTTTAAAAAATAGTTTTAAAACTCTTTTGTTCCATGTTTGTGACCCCCTCTCTCTCTTTTTTTTAATGAGACAAAAAGTTAGTTAACCAAAATAAAGTTTTAAACTCGTTTTTATCAAATTGTTTTTAGTTAAAAAGTGTATTGTTTTTGAACTTTCTTTTGAAAGTCAAAAAATTAAATGATCAAAAAATTTTTTAATAGAATATTTTCATTCATAAATTATTTATTTTTATTATGTCAATGATGGTAGACAAAAGGATTATAGGTTATTGGTTTCTATTATAAATGCGTACTTTTGTTCCCCAAATTTAGAAGTTTTTAAATATTATTTAATTTTTAAACAATGGTTTTTTGGACCTGATTTTTTAAATTCACTTTCAAATTTTGTACCGTATACAATATGACCCTGATTTTCTAACTTAAAAAACCATTTTGATTTTTGTTTTAATTTTGTATCCATTTTCTAAAAAACCATAAAATTAAATCATAATATTTTATTTATGCCTCTTAAATTCTCCACCTGTACCTTTTTTTTCTTCGTCCCATTTTAATGCTAATAAAATTTGTAACGAATTTATGTATTGATTCAAATGTGTTTTTTTTTCCATTTGTATTTGTAAAATATTTACCTTTTATGGGTTTTGTTGCAATTTTTTTACAACCATCTGTCCACTTTTTTGAATTTTTGGCTTTTAAAAATGTTTATTTTTATATTAAAAAAAATTGTGTTCGGTTTTCTTAGAAATTCAAAAGTAATTATTGCTGCTTTAAGTTTTATTTTTTGAAAAAACGAAAGAAACCCTTTAAAGTTTTTCTTTTTTTGGTTCATGTTCTTTGAAAACTTCAAAACACAAATTTATTAATTTAGAATAAAAGGGAAAGGGGATCGATTTTAATAAGATTTAGTTAAAAGCTGAATTAATTGATTTCATAGCTTTTGTTTTAATTTCCAGATTCAACGGTTTTTATGAATTGGGATGAAACCGGGCGATCAGGGTATTTTTCTATTGTTATTTTGCCTGATCGTCAGGTTTATGCCATTTTGAAAAAAGGTGTCGAAATACAAATGTATCAAACCGTCTGCTTTCTGTAAGTAACAAAATTTCGAATAAACTCTGTGTGATAAACTTTTTAGATTTCATAATTTTCTAACTGACCACAAAAATTATGTTTATTGCATCAACGATTTCATACTTCATACGTCATCAAACTTTGAACTGACCAAACACAAAACTTTTGCATCCTGATCTTTTTTTTCTGTTAATGCAAAAAATGTTTAACACATTTCAAAATAATATCAACCAATATAATGACAATGTGGTTAACCACCTGACACATTTTTACCACGTTTTTTGTTTGATCCATCCTTCTTCTTCTTGTCTTCTCTTTTCCCTCAATGAAAAAAATCCCAACAATACGTCTTTACTTTTTTTTAATGACGCGTGTTTTTTTACAGCTTTTTTAACTGCCGATTTACACTTTTTGAATGACGAAAATTACTTCTTTTCTTTCTTTAATTTTTCTCTTTTGCAAATGATCGAGTTTCAGGCGTGACGAAAAAGAAGAAGAAGAAAGTGAAAAAAAAGCAAGTACATAATAAGTATATATAAAAAAATATGCGAACAGATGAACGCCGACATAGCAGCAGTCAAACAAAGCCATTTGAATTTAGAATTCGTAGCAGTCATTCTCCAACTATAGGAGGTGGTGGAAGTAGTAGTGGATATCCTCCTACAATATCTCCATCAATTCCAACTCCAACCTTATCAACACAAATGCGACATTCTGCTTCTTCCCCAGCAACAACATCAATAATTAGTCAAAGTTTACCAACTTCTATTTTAAAAGATGGAAAAGCTCAAAGTGAAAAGCCATCAAATTTTAAGGTTGGTTTTTTAGAAGGGAAAAAAAAGTGTGACTTTAGCAACAAAAATTTCAAACTTTGTACTTTTAAAACTATTATTTAAATATTTATAATTTAATTACCTGCTATTATAATAGCAGGCAATTAAATTGCTAAGACAAATTTCATCATAATTTCCTGTCAAGACCAAAAATTGATTTTTTTAAAAACATTAATTTTATTATTTAAACATATGTTATATTTTTTCAAAATTGCATCATTTATAAAAACCTCCTTCTTTCCACCTATTTTAACATAATACATCTCATCTTTAAATATAAGCTTAATTAATAAAAGTCGCCTACAAAAATACGTGATTTTTAATAAATAAAAAACAAATTATTTCTTTAAAAATTGCTTTCTCAGCCTTAAACAACACTCACAAGTCTCGTTTTTCCTTTAAAGCTTTAAAAAAACATTTTAATCTGTTTTATATTAAAAAAATAAATAAACTTTCTCATGTTATTTTTTCTTCTATTTTTATAACCAAAAATTATCACTTTCATAGAAGCATTTTTTTCAGTTTTAAAAAAGGAAACTAAATAAAATAAATAAATACATAGTTTTTTATTGAATATTTTTAAAAACTTTTATTTCTTGTTTTTTAAAATTTCTTTTTCTCTTACCTCGACTTTTTTCGAAATGTTTCTAAACGATAATTACCAATATTATTTTTTTCAGGATGATTCTTATTTTTTTTAACTTGATACTTTTAATTGTTGAGTTTAATCTATCTTTCGAACGACCTTCAGGGAATTTTTATATATATTTTTTTTGCCCTCAATTTTTGTCACGTCAATTAACGCTTACCACTTCAACCCCAAAAAAAGTGTATTTTTCAACATTTTTTTATTTCTTTCAAAAAAAATTTTTAAAGTGACAAAAAAAGTCAATTTTTACTTTATTCAAAAATTACAAACCTATTTTTTTGGGTTGAATTTGAATAAGTTAATTTTTTCAAAAAATGTTTAGGTTTTTTGAGAGAGACTTTTTTTTGGATTAAAACAAATTCGTTTCCTTTTTTTGCTGCATTCGTTTTTCTTCTTAAGAAAAATAAAGAATAATTAAGTTAGTAAATTTTTTCTTTTTTTGACGTTTATTTGTTTAAATTTATACCATTTTATTATTTGAAAATTAGCATATTTAAAAATGGATTAAATTTTTTTGTTTATCAACTTTTTTTTAATTCTTGTCTTTTTTGACACAAATGGAATTTGACGACCTTAAAAATATTAGACCGGAAAGACGGAAAAAATAGTAAGAATTTTTTTACGGTTGATTAAAGACAAGAAAAAGGAATATAATTCGGGTTTTGAACTTTTTCCGTTTTTCCTTAATTTTGTTATTCTTTCTTTTGCAAACATTTCAACTTTTTTATTTTAAATTTTAAATTGTGGTTAAAATTTTGTTACATTTGTTACAGCAATGATCATCAATGATGTATGGTAGTTTTTTTTCTCAAAAGATTTATATTTTATTGTATTAAATGGTTCATTGTTAATACAAAACTCTTGTAATTTTATTTTTTGAATTAAAGGGTTTTTAATGAAGTTTTTGAAGTGGTCTCTTTTTTTTTACTCATTAACTTTGAATTTTAAATTGTTGTTTATTCACTTTTCTTCCTTTAATTCCTTTTTTTGGTTTTATCGTGAAATCGAAATTTCAAGCCAACACTTGTGGTTTTGATTAGCAATAGAAGAATAACCTGATCGCCAGGTTCAACCTATTTCGAAAAAAAACATTTTAACAAAAAATATATCAAATCCTTTGTTTTCTTTAAAAAATTTTAATATAAAACCCTGCAACTTTTGTTTTTTATTAACAAAATTTCGATCAAGATAATTTTTCTACATTTTTCTGGAAACATTTTTGCAGCGATTTTTCAAAAAAAAAATTATTAAACAAACTTTTTTGTTTCAAAATGTTCCCTTTTGCTTGTTTTTTTTCGCCAATCAAAATTTATGCTAAAAGTCACATTTTTTTAAACCTTTTTTTTCCCAAACATTAAAACAAATTGATTGATTGAACATACATTTTTCTATTTTATAGGATATGCGAAAACATCGAAGATTTATGGAAAATTCACCCGGTCCTCTTTCATCTTCTTCATCTCAAAGAGTCACATTTGATTCTTCAAGTATGTTGTTTATTTTTTAATCAAATTTCCCCCTTTTTTTCCTTCTTTCAAAAAAAAGTCATTTTTTTCGAACTCAGAAAACATTTTTTTTAAAAAACGAGTATATTTTTTTTATTTTAAAGTGCCTTCAATGTCTTCATCAAATTTTCATCGGGCATTTGATGCTGAGACAGCTGCTCTACGAGCTTTAAAAAATCGTCGTACTTCCCTTCCTGTAAATACTCATACAGAGACAACACCGTCGGTGAGTTTCTTTTTTAAAAACAAAATATTATTATTATATTTTGATTTTTTTCTTAACTATACGATTTTTTTAAATTTACCTTGAATGTAGCTTTTTCATTAAGTAATTTTCTTCTTGAGACCATTTTTGTATTAGCGCGAAAATAATTGTTTTATGAAAATTCAAAAATGACGGTAAATCTAGCCTTTTTGTAATTTTTAAATTTTTTATTTTGACTTAATAATTAGTCTTGATTACCATATTTCCCTTATTAGCGTGTTTGTATTAGGAACAAAAAATGTCCAAACACGAAATTTATATGCCCTCCCCCTCATTTACAGTCTACTTTTACCCTTTACACTGGAAAATGTAACCCTACAAAAATGTGACAGTTTTTCTGATTTATTATCTTTTTTTGTTGCAAACTTTTTGCATTTCAAAGGTTTCAGTTTTTAAACTTTAAAAGACAGCAGACATCTTTTCTGTTTTTTTCGTTCCGCCTTTGGTTTTTTTATCTTTTTTCTCTCACTTTTTTCTTTTTTCTTTCTAATTTGTATTTTATCTTTGTCTTTTTTTTGTGGGGTAAAAGAAAGATATAAAAAACGGGGTATTTGACACTTTTTTGATTTATTACTCTTTCCGGTGAATAATGACAATTTGAGGGCACACACATCTTTTATCAACAAAAAAAGAGAGAGAGATGGAATTCGGTCTTTAAAAGGTGATTTCTTTCTTGTTCCGGTTTTTAGGATTGTTTTTTCTTTTTGTATTTTTGTATCTGTTTTTGTATGTACAAAAGTACTGTAGGAGATGCAATAGTTTGTGGCTAAACTTTTGTAAAAAAAAATTTGGTTTTAAAAAGTAAAGTTTAAAAAACATTTGTTTTATTTTTATTATTTTTTATGTTTGTTGAAAATGTGTATAGTAATAGACTGCCATTGTTCAGGGTTGGGTCTTAAACTCTGTCCATTATTTATAAAAAATGGAGAGACATTTTTTTCCGGTCAGCATATTTCCATCACAAAAGAAAAAAAAGGGGAAAAATAATTTTAAATGATTGCTTTTTTAAATAGGGAAGAAGAAAACTAAAGAAATACGAAATTGTCGTTAAGACCACTTTTGACCACCCCAATTCTTTTTCAAAAACTTTTTTGGTTTTTAATTTTCTTTTTTGGTAATTTCAAAATATTATTATTTTTTGTAAAAGACAATAAACATGTTTATTTTTTGGTAGAAATAATAATAATAATGTCTTTTAAAGGAAGAAAAACAAAAAAAGAATCTCATGGCTGCAGTTTTCACTTTCTTTTTTTCATTGTTTCTACCTTCTTTCCTTCTTACTTTCTATCTCACATGATGATGATAATAAATTCTTACATGGTTTTTTAAAAAAACTGTTTTTTCTTCTTTTCCAAAAACCTATAAGGAACTTTTTTGCAGCAGTTTTTTCCATTGTATTTTTTGTAAATATTTTTGACAATGTTTCAATGTTTTTAAACAAAGTCAAAAATAATTGGATTTTGCATTTTATATTTCCAACAAAAAAAGCTTTTCAAAATCCTTTTTTTTATTTTTGATTTGCTGAATATTTTTTGAAAAATGCATTTGCGTCATTTTTCATTCATCTTTTTTAAATTCAATTCATTCATCAGAAATCTGAAACTGTTAGCTCTTTTTTATTATCTATCTTTTGTGATTCATTTTTTTTTACAAAAGAATGAAAAAAAGTTTTTGAAAGTCATTTTTTTAACCCCCAACATCTTTTGTGTCCCTTTATTTCTTAAATGACAGACAATACACATTCAAGTTGAATTCAAAAGATTCTATTTTCTTTTTTTTTGTAGTTTGATTTTTTTACGTTTTATTACACCAAAATTATTTTTTGTTCATTTTTTAGAGTAATATTAGTGAGGCGAGAGGCCTTGTAATGGATATGCTCGTAAATCGCGATTTATCACCAAATGTTGCAACCTGCCTTCGAGCAGTTGCACAATTATTAAATACTCAAAGTTCTGTAAGTTTTTTTAAAATTAAAATTTTTTTCCGGGTTACTGTAGCTTAAACTACTGTACATTAATTTTGGGGTTTCCATTTAAGACCATTTGATCGGTTAATTTTATAATTCCAAAAGCTTGATTTTATCAATTGTAATTTTTATCTATGACTCACATGAAATCAAACTAATTTATTTATCACCCGCCAAAATTCCATCAACAAAAATAAAATTCTTAGAAAACGGCCTCCCTTTTTTAAAAAAACAACATTTTTTATTACTAATTTTTTTACCGATTCTCACGGTTAATTTAGTCGTTACTAATACTTTTTAAAAATAAAAATAATAATAATCATTTCCGGCAATCCTATATATGCGTTTTTTTGTAGTATATAAAGTAATACATTTTTGTTAGTTTTTTTTCTACGTTCATTGCCCAAAAAAATAATATAAAACCACATGAGTCTGTTTCTTTTCGAGAGAGATAGACTCCAAAGGTCCTGGGTAAATATTGAAAATTAACTCCCTGTGAATTTATTTATTTATTTTTTATTCCATTATTTTCTAACCCACCTTTTTCAAAATATTTCGAAAACAACTATTTTTACTACGATTTTTTACAAGAATTTAAAGAATTCAAAATGTTATTATTTTTTAGAGTATTCATAATTTTAATTTAACTGATCTTGGACTTCCTCGTGTTGTTGAAAATCCATATTCTGGTGAACAACTTTTTGTGAATACGGTTGGTTTAAGAAAATTTAATTTAAGCTTTTCCTTGGAATATATAATTTCTTATTTTGGCATTCTGTTGATCAAACGCCAAACTATATTTATATTCCTGCAAAAAATTAAAAGTCATATCAGTTTGCAAAAAAAAGATGAGGTTTTTTTTGTCTGATGTTGTTTATTTGCATTTCTATGAATTTATATATATTCAAAGTCACTCTCTTTTTTTGGCATTTTGAATGCCACTTATCTTGTCAGGAAGATATTTGTACATTCTAATGTCAAACTTAAATAAAACTTTTTGTTTTTTTTCATCGTCTCATACATTTTATTTTTTCGATGAAAAAAAAGTATGCAACTACTTTTTTTCATATAATAAAAGTTTCCTTGTATTTGTTTGCTAAAAATGTAACATATTTTGCCTTCGGCACTTTGCCGTCGTGAGAAAGTTTATCTTTCATTTTTTGTTAAAAAATAAGGAGGGGAAAAAAAATGTTTAGGTATTTTTTGTTTTTTACAAATTTAAAAGAAAAACATCATCTTTACGGTTTGGCTTTTAGTTTAAAATTAGTTGCTAATAACCATTCCTTGACGCAATATCAATTTATTCAATACTCTCTTATTATTTTTTTTATTATGATAACAACACTAAACATTCAAAGAAGCCAATTTCTTGAGTAGGAGGAGTGAAGGGGAATAAAATAATAAAAAACAAACGCTTCTTAGTTTCTTAAATAAAAAAAAAACGTTTTTAGTCTTTAGGGTAAAAAAAAAGAATGCTTTAATCTTCTTTTCTTCATTTTATAATTTTGTTTTTTTCTATCTCTCTTGGTATATATCTCATTTATTTATTTTCCTATTATCACATGTGAGGAGAAAAAATAGAAGGGTTTAAAATTTGATGAAAGAAAATGAAATGTGTTGTTTTTTTTTCTTAGGGATAGAAAATTGGTTTAAGGAAAAATGGATCACTGCCTGCTTTGAAGCTTTTATAAAATACAGGAAATTAGTTCCTTGCTTTTTGGAAAAAGTTGTTTGTCACTTTTTTATTTATTTTGGAAGCTTTAATTTGTTGTTGTAATTTGATGTAAATTTATGTTAAGAAATTGACTACATTTTGTAATTGACTGCCTTTTCTTTTTTGCTTCCACCGCCAAACAAACAAACTTCCTTATTTTAGTTTAAACTGTTTTCTTTAAAAGTAGTTTTAAAATCAGTAAAATTGTCGTTCTTTGTTTTTTAGAAACAGCTTCCTTCATTTTTTATTCTGTAGTGTATAATAGCTTCCCTCTTTCTTTTTTCATTTTTGCAAAAACATCCTTTTTTGAAACACATTTTTTAAAAAACTGTATTTTTGATCTTTTTTGGTTTCTTCCCGCTTCACCCGGAAAAACGGGCCCAAAAATAAAAAAACAGCCATAAAAGTTACTGATTTTTTCCAATCAAAAAGAAATCAGACACATGAAAGATAAATAAAAAGAAAAACACATAATTATTTATTTTTCTTTCAAGAATTATCAATGAAGTTTAAAGTTTAAAAAAACTTTTAAACAACACTGTTTTTAAAAAGTCAGCCGAGAGAAAGAGTTTTGTTTTTGCAGAAAAAAGTATTTATCTTTCATCACATTTTTTTTACTTTCTTTATTACTTTTTCCATGAAAAAAACATATTTTTTTGCTGAAATTTTTTCTATTGTTTGTTTCCGCTTTTTTCTTAAATTTTTTCAAAAAAATTGTAATTCCTATGGGATAATGAATTTTTTAATTTAATCCTTTTTATTTGAAATCACGTTGAAAATTTTTTTTTCCATTTTCTTTCTTTAAAACTGTTTTCGAATAAATTTTAGGCTTATTTAAATTCTGAAACAGGAAAAAGGAAGTTGAGTCAGTTTTGTTTAGTTAAATACTAGCTTTTTCTTCTTCCTAAAAAATAAGATGTAGCTTTTTGATAGGAATTTTTGTGAAGAAATATAGATTTGTAATATATTTTTGAAAATATATATATATTACCTTCCCCTAAAAAAAATCTCCCACACATTTTTTAATACTAAAAATTTTTTGAATGCCCATTAAAAAACTTTAATTAACGCTTAAAACATCTGCCATTCATTTTGTTTACCATTAAAAAAGAGAGTAGTAACAAATTTTGTGCCACTTTTTTGTAAAAACACATTTCTCCAAATAAGCTTCATTGGCGCTTAATAGGGCTTTTTATAAAAAAGGAGACAAAATACTCATCACCCATTTTTTGTTTTCATTCATACATATTTTTTCTATAAACACACCAAAAAATTGATGGAGTGACAAATTATTACATCATCTTTTTATTCAAAAAATTTTAAAAACACAAAAGATCAAAAATTTAAATAACTATTTACGCATAGTTAATATTAGTTATTGCATAATCATTATTCAAAGACATAAAAAATCTATTCAAAAATCTTCAAAGCTGAAGATTAAGCTTTGTTTTTTCTAATCCAAAAAGGAACTATGACTCAAAAAAGCTTTCTCTTTTTTTCCGTAAATAAGTAACTTTGAAACAAACGGAAGCAACGAAAAAAAACGAAATAATTTAACTTCCGTTTTTTCGTTTTAAGAAAAAAACATGGCATTTTAATAATTTTATTAAATCTTCAATTTTTTTTGTCACTGCGTTTTTTTTTATTGCTTTAAAACTTTAAAAATAAACATACAAAAAAAATTCATTTTTTATCACATTTAAAAGCTGCTTCCAATTTAAAAGCCATTTTTTGGTCATTATCCATGCATCAAAGCTTTTCCACACTTTTTTTTTCTGTGCCGTTTTTTTCAAACAAACTCGTTAGAAAAGAATTTTTTTTTTGCATTTTGGAAAAAAAGAGATGCAAAAGGAAAAAACTTTGTATGGCTTCTTCCAAACAAAAAAAAATAATGCTTCAATCAACTGAAAAAAAGGCTATGTGTTTTTGGTATTCTTCTTTTTTTTGCTTTGCTAAATCTCTCTCTCTTTTTTTAAAATTTTATTTTAATCTCGTCATTAATGTTTTTTTTTTCAATTTTACAAGGCTTTTTTGGAGAAGTAAAATAGAGTAGGTATTTGGCGAAAAAAAAAGTATGTTTGAATAGTTTGTTTTGGCACTTTTGGTTATGCAAATATTTTTGTCGGATTTTCGGCAAAAACAAAAACGTAAGAATCTTTGTTTTAGCGATAATATTTATTTTAATTAAATGTCTTAAAACGAAATTTCGTAATTTTGACCTATTTTTTTGATACAGCTGTAAGGAATTAATATTTTGGTTTTACTTCAATTTTCATTAACCCCAAAAAATATTCGGGTTGTGCACCTGCACTTTACCCAAATGGTACTGTATTTTGGTAACTAAAAAATAACAAAAACTAATTAATGATTTAAGAAATATCTTATTTTTAATTTTTGCTTGAGTGCTTTGATTTTCAAAATAATATAAATAAAACAAACATCAAAAATTAGAAAAAATGAAAAATGAGAAACTTACCAAGCATTTACAAATTAATGGCCATTTTTATGAAATATTTTTTCACATACAATAAAACCTTTGTACTTTAACAAATAAAAAATCTTTGGACTTTGTAAAAAAATAATTGGGAAAATAGGGGAGCTTGATTAACAAATTTTCATTACAGTGGAATTTTTTTATAAATCTAACTAATTATGTTTCTTTTTAAATTTCTTATATGAAAATTTTTTGTTGCGATGGAAACCAACTTTCAGACATCTTTCTTTTACTTGGATTTTATTTGTTGTTCATTAAAAAAAAGTAGGATAAATATTTGCTTCATTTATAAATCGTGCAAAAAAAGAGTTAAGCCGTGGATTATTTGTTTCATGTTTTTTTCTTGATAGGATTTTATTTTATTTTAGAGACAATATAATTTATTATAGCTATGACATCACAAATAATAACAACCCCACTTCGAAGTGGAAATTCTTCTTCTCAAGCAATGATTCGATCATGCTCGGATCATTCAGCATTAAATCCTTCTTCAGGATCTCCTGGATTTTTGTTAACAACAATTACTTCCGGAGATTCATCACTAAGATCTGCATCAATTCCAACAACATCTTCTCATCAACAACAAATTTTAATTCCATCTTCTTCAAATCCTCAACACATTACATCATATGGTCGTGCAATAACATGTGATGGCGGATTTCAAACTGCTCGATCTTCACTTGCAACAAATGCAACCCAAAATAATTCAGCTTCATCTCGAGGCTCTGGATCATCACTTTTTCGTGATGTACAATTAATTGGACAATGTCGACATTGCGAAAAAGAATATAAATGTGCATGCTGTGTAAAATGTAATCATTTAATGGTTTTTTACACACCGGTAAGAGAGAGAAAAGAGCGCCTTTTTATAAAACATATTTTATCTCTTTTGGTCTTAAAAATGAAAAAACATAAAAATGACGACATTTTTGCGTGTTTGTAAATTTTAAATTAGTCTTTGCTCTATCATTGCTTTGTCGGCTGCTTCTTCATTTTTGATTTTGACCCTACAAAAAAGCCACTAAAAATTTTATTTTCGCTATCAAAAATTGACATTTTTGTTAAAACATGAAAAAAAATGTTGTTGTAATTATTTGAACCTAATATTCTTGAACTTTCATATGTTTCTACATTCCTTCCTTTTTTTCGTCATAAGACTACTCTCATGGGATTATAATTACTTTTTGAATTAATTATATTTCAACAACAATTTTTTTACGTTCTATTTTTTAGTTGTCTCATGAGGAAAATTAATATATCTTACGCATGAAAATATATGTTTTGAGGCATATTGAAAAAATTATGATTTTACTGAAAAAAACTTATTTCACATAAAAACATCAATATTTTTTAATATTTTTTCTTTCTTTTGTTTTATCTTAAAAATGCCAAAGTTGAAAAAGTCAGCTGCTGCGATGTTTTTCACATTTTAGCAAACTTTTTTAGCAAAAAATCGGTTAATCTTTTAAGTAAAAGAAATGAGAGTAATCTTCTTTTTTTTCTGTTTTCTAATTTTCTTCTCGGTGCAACTTTGAACCAAAAAAAAGCATGGCAGCCGTTCGTTCGTTCTTTTCTCGTTCAAACACGAGAAAAAACCTTTGTCACAAAAAAAATTGCTTTGAAAATTGTTGTTTTCTTCTTTTTACTTTTTTTTCGATAACAACAAAAAAAAGAAATGAATTGCCATTTGACTTGGTTTTTTATATATTTTTGGCGGTGAAAAGAAGTGTTTTTTTTGTTGTTTAACAACTTTTTTTGGTGTTTTCTTTTATTAAAACTTTGTATAAAAAGTGTGCCTTTTTTGACACATTTTTTCAATTTCTTTGAATAAATTTACTTTTTTTTTGGTTTTAAAAAGTTTTTTATATTTCGAAATATTTTTTTTCTTGGCGGGAGTGGCATTCGTTTTTGATGTATTACTTCCGGATATGAGACATCTTTAAATCTCCTTCTTTTTTTTCTTCTTCTTTTTTTTAATCGTAAATAAACTAATTTGAAACTTGATTGCTTTTTTTACACATTTATATTATTTCTAAATGATTATCATCAGTCACTCGAAAATGCCAACGACGATGGCATTTTTTCTTTGCTTTGCTTCTTCCAACAACGTTCTAATTAGCTCAATTTTTTAGCACTAGTTTTTTCTTCTTCCTTCTTGACATTTTTTCTTAGTAATCATTTTTCCATTTTTTATTTCAGCTTCATCTTTGCTTTCTTCGAAAGAAAAATGATAACTGAGAGTTTTTAAGGTTTTATTCTATATTTTTTTTCCAGCTAACATTTTTCATTGCCATTTTTTAAACATTTTTCATATAAAACATAAAAAATTGAAAATTGACTTTTTAAATTGCGCATTTGAAAGCTATGTCTTAAGTGTTATTTAAAAAATTATTACAGTTATTTGACGCTAAAAAATTTTTTAAGAACAAATTTCAAACTTTTGGAAGTTTTATTTTTTCAAAATAAAATTTACTTATTTTTTTTGTACCCCCCTTTAGGTATTTGAAAAGGTTGAAAGTACTTCTTTCATTATTAGTTTTTTCTTTTTGAGCTTAAAAAGTTAGTTGGATTTTTTTGAATTAAGCTGCTGCTTTTTTTAAAGTAAGCTGTCCCCTCTCTTACTACCAGCCGCCTGAAGAAAAATGAAATGAAAGGATAATTAATTTTCAGACATAAAAAACACATATACCCATTTTTGACCTTTTTTTAATCCTGCCTTTCACCCTTTTTACTTTGCGCCTAGAAATTTTTATTTGGTTTAAAAACTTTTTTCCCCAACATTTTTTAGATAAAATTAAATTAAAGAAAATAAGGTTTTATTAATTATTGCTTGGCAAAATTGAAATTTTTTATACATTCCTTTTTTTCGAACTGCTTTAAAAAGGGAACAAAAAAGAAGGAAGCAAATAATTAGTTCTTCCAACTTTTTTTTCATTTCATTTCTTTGAATTATTAAACAAAAAGCTTTAATATTATTAGAATAAAAATTTGAAGATTCTCTAAAAGTTTTTAAAGTTTTTGATAAATTTCGCAATTACTACTGTTTTTCGATTGCGTGTTTACTCGCTTTTTTTGAGAAAGCAAAAAAAACAAATGTTTTTTTTAATAAAAACTACATACACTTTTTAGTAGTAATTTAGTCACTTTAAAAACAGTTATTAAAATTTATAGGATTTTTGCATGTTGCGAGCATATAATAAAATACGCGTTATAGGGCACTTTTATTAACTTTTTTTGTGCTTATTTTTAAGTTTATTTTTTTTCAAGCTTTAATTATTTGTGAAGGCTTTTTTTTTTTTAAAAATGTCTTCACCCCGTCGATCTCATACAACATCAGAATGTGCCGCAACTGCACTTTTACGAAATCATCATCATCAACATGATCATCAAATATTTTCGGCACTTTTTTTTAAACGTCGATATAATTATTTTAATCCATTTGAAATACCTCAAAATTCTATGGGTACTACAGGATTTTCATCCCGTTCTGCGCCTTCCATCAATGTTGAAGGTTATCATTTTGCATTTGAAAATAATGAAAATGGTGGTGGACTTCGAAAAGTTCCATGCTTACAATCTTGTTTAATGTGTGATGGAGGTTATGAATATTCTTCACAGGTTCGAAAAAATATATTCATTCATTATTTTTAATTACTTGCTTTTTAAAACCGTTCACTTTTAAATCTCTCTCTATTTTTGCTTGAATGAAACTGCGTCATTTTTTCCTTTCGTTTTCCGTTTCCTTTCAGTCTTTTTTCTTGTAAAAAGAATATTTTCTTTTTATTGCGTGTAATTTTGCAAAAAAAGAAGAAGACTCGAAAGACAAGAAGAAAGGCACCATGACTAATTAAGTTATTTGAATTTTATGTTGTATGCCTTTTTAAAAGAATCTAAAAAAGTCGAAAAAAAAATGAATGTGCATCTCAAGTTGCTTCTTCTTTGTTTTCTTTGAAAAAAGTATAAAAATCTCAGTCTGTTTTTTTTTTATAATGTTAAAATTAAACATGTCTTATGACTGTTTTTGTTGAACTTTTATAAATTAAAATTTTCATATATCTCTTTTAAGAAGCTAAATATCTTTTTGATTTAAAACATATAAATTTTTCTTGGTTTTGTTGTATTTTATAGTTAACTCTTTATCTTTCAAAAAACTTTCTTCTTTAAAACACTTAAAAATTAGTAAATAAGCTACACTTTTGCACTTTTTTATGTCTAGCAGAAACTCTAAATTATAATCAATTTTTTTGTAAATTTTACTTTTTAAGAGACTTTTTGTCTTTAATCTTATCAAATGTATTTCTGCTTCTTCTCGACCTTTCTCTCTTTTGCCACGAAAATCTCTTTAAAATCCTATCTAACTCTAACTAATTTTCATTATTCTCTATTAACTTTAATGTGCTTTAATGACGTTATATAAAATACTCCCATTTTTTCTTACATGTTTTTTAACAGCCATTATACATCTCCGGGAATTGCTTTCTTTTTTGATAAGAAGAAAACAATGAATGATTTAACCTCACTTTTTTGAGAAAAAACTGATGTAATTGAATTTCAGCTGATTTTTGCTTCTTTTCTTTTATCCTTTAAATATGTTATCGCCTCTTTTTTAAGATAAAAAAATGAGGGTATTCCATTTTCATTCATGAAAAAACTATCAATGACGATGGGTTTTTTGGTCTCAACTATAAAAAATATATAATATATTTTGATTTCCGTTTAGGAATTTTTATTTTCCAAATATTTACATTAGACACATATAAAAAAAACTTGTCAGACCTCTTTTTTTAAGCATAACTTTTTTTATTGTTTTTTTCCTCAACAAAAAGAAGAAGGTTAAAGGACACAATTGTGTGTTGTCTTCCTCTTTTTTTTCTCCTCTTTAAAATTTCATCATCATTGATGTCTCTTCTTTTCTTCTTCTTCCGTCCTCACTACAAAAACAAAATTTTTTTATATTTATGAGAAATATATAATAAAAATTCATCTTTTCCTTTCTTTGATTTGCTGCTGCTTTATTTATTTCTTTTCGCAAACAAATAATAAAAAAAAATGTTTTAAACATTAGTTTTTATGCGAACTTTTTTTAACCTTTCTTTGAATTCCATTTTTTCTCTCTGTCGTTTTAAATCGGACACTTTTTGGGATATATTTTTATGACGACACATTTGTGGGGAGGGTGGATATATATGCTCATAGTCATGGGCTTAGTCATCGGATTTGAAACACTTTTTGAGGGAAATAAATAGTTGATTTTTTGGAGGAAAAAATTTTAAAAAAGTAGCCTATTAATAAATTACCAACCGATAGTCGCATTTTTAAAGTTAAAATTGTTTTATCACGTTTTATGCAAATTTTTTGATAAAAGTATTGGATATATTTTTATTAAAAAAATTTTCTTTAACCAAAATTTACAGTTTTGAATGAACTTTTTTTTTGACGAAAGTATACTGTATTTTGATCAAAATTTTTTAACATCAAGCTACAATCTTTAGAAAAAAAAATCCGATTAAAACTTTGTTCTTTTCTTTGTAGTTAAAAAGCGATCTTTTGTGTCATTTTCAATGACACACGTGTTTTGTGTACTTTTTTTATTTAATTATTTTTCCCTTTTAACTTTAATGAGTTTCCGGCTTAAAAACTTTTTTTTTGTTAACGATCAATGGACATAAGTTTATCCCCCCTTTTTTCTTGAAAAATATAGGCTAAAGAGAGAGATAATGTGAAAAAAAATAATTTGTGCTTTTTTCTTTAATGAGCTTTTTTGTTTTTAAATGAGGCAAATTTGTTGCGTTTCGTTTTTCTTTTATCAAATATAAAAGCCATTTAAAAAATTGAAAAACGAAAATGAAAGTGAAATTAAATTTCCTTGAAATTTTGACATGATTTTATGTTTAAAAAAGTGGAAGAAAAAAAGCAACAAAGATTGGCCGGTTTTTTTCATCTTTTCTTTTTTTTTTTTGTTGAAAGAAACGGGTCAAGAAGTTTTTGGATCGTGACTGAAAATCCTGAAAAAAAAAGTGTACGAGCTCTTTTTTTTCTCTTTTTTCACTTGATTTTTTTTTCTTCTGCTTATTTTTCATTGATATTCAATGATCCCTCACTTTTTCCTTTTTTCTTCTATTTGAAGAAGCAACAGCAACAGCAGCAGCAACGTCAAAGTTTGTATTGTATTTTTGATGGAAGAGTTGACTCCTTCTTTTTTTTTCTCGTTTTTTTTTTCATAATGTTTATTGTCCAGAAAAAAAAAGCAAGCAAGCAAATGTCCTCATTCAAGAAAGAATGATTGTCCTCTCGATTCCCCATCTCTCTTAACTTTTGATGACGATGAAGAGTTCTTTTTTCTTTCTCTCTCTCTTCCTCGTTCCCTTTTTCTTCTTCTTCTTCTTCTTCAGGTGTAAGAGAGAGATTTCTGATCAGACACGAGACAGATAATAAACTTCTTTCCTTTGAGTGGACTGACCATTACACTTTCGTTTTTGTATTTAGTAAACATTTGCTTACCTCACTTTTTTTTGTAAAAGGAGCAATCTTTTTTTTGACGAAGAAAAAAGAGCAATGAATAAACACACTCTTTCACGCGTTACGTCACATTACAGTCTCTTTTTTTGTCGTCACACGTTTAACAAACAAAAAATCACTCACTTATTTCTTTTTTTTTTTGCTTCCCCTCAGGCAAAGAAAGGAAGGGAGGGCTGATTTGATTTTTGTGTCGTCACACAGAGGGGGGGGCTTTCTTTCTTCCCCTCATGTGAAAGAAAAGCAATAAAAAATGTTTTATAAAAAATTATTATTGTATTTTTTTTTTCGAACGCGGACTTCTTTTTTAAAATAACGGTCGACGTCACTCCTTCTTTTTTTTCCTTCCATCCTTAAAAAGCTGTTATTCCTCATTTGAGAGAATGGTCAACCCTTAACTTTTAAAAAGTGAAAAAAATATACTTTGCTTTTTTATTTCAAAAAAGAGAACACAGTGAAAAAAAGCGATCTGTGTTTTTTTTGCAGAAAAAAATGCGTTTTTTGTGGTCAGTCAGCTGGCAGCAGGCGCTGCTTTTTCTGGTGACTGCCGCCGCGGGGGTGAAAAAAAAAATAACACTTGTAAATTTTTTTGATTGTTAAAAAAACATTTTTTGGTTTTTATACCATGACATCAAAAAGAAAGTGGCGCCATCTTTTAAATTATCTCTTAAAAAATGTATGTGCCATTCTTCTTACTGCTGCTGCTGCTTTCTACCCGTGGCCATTCAAATTCTATGGCACTTTCTTTGTTGGAAAAAGAAAAGGAATAAGAGTTATTGCCACCTCCAAAAAAACAAATATTACTAAAAATCTGTCGTCATTTATTTCTCCCTTCTTTCTTCCTATAAAAAGGAAATTTTTGGAAGTGCCAAATCTGAAGTTCCAATTTTCTATTCTCTTTTTAAAAACAAAAGGATTATATATTTGATTTATCTTTTGTGGTTTATTATCCTTTTTCTTTTTCCTTGTTTAATCTTATATTCATCATTTTGACTTTTGCTTTTTTCCAAAACACTCATTTGCTTGCTCGAAGAACTCTCTTTCTCTTTTTCACTTTCATTCTTCGTATATATTCCATTCCATTTTTTTCTCCAAATTGGATTTATTTAATCTCAGAAAAAAAGAAAAAAGATGTGACTTATTTGTTTTTTTATTACATTTAAAAATTTTTTAAAAAACCTCATTTTTTTTGTTTAAACAGATTTTTTTAAACTAAAAATCAATTAATAATAATAATATACATCTTTTTTTCATTCATAATGATTTTTTAGGCGTCAAAACCTCGTGTTTCAAATATTACTTTTTCTACCGTAACCTCTGCAACGGGTCTTCCCACAATCGCTGCAGAACCATCAAGGCCGCGTTCAAGCAGGTATGTGTACTTTTTTGATTAAAAGGAATTTTAGCTAATATCCTTTTTTTAATAAACTATAAGTGGTTTTAGCATTTTTGAAATTTAATAATACAAATTTTTTTCTGCTGCTGAGATTTCCTTTTTAAAACTACAAAACTCAAAATTACATTCATTTTTATTATGTTTTGAACTTTTAAAAAAATACGTGTTTTGACTAAAAACATTTTTTTCTGTACAAAACACAATTAATAATTTTTTGTATCTTTTTTTTCGAAATTTGTTTTTGTTCTCAGCTGTGTAACAAAAAAATTTGTAAAAAGAAGCATGGGAAAAGATTTTGACACATCGAAACGAATGTTCTTTTTTTTGATCTGATGTTTGGCAAAATGTCATTTTTGTAAACGCCAATTGCGGGAAATTTAAAAATTTTCAACTAAGAAAAATTTGTTTTTTTCTTCGAAAAGGAAACTATTTTTCATTTAGTTTTTAATAAAACATTAAATTTTTATGTTTTTTTAATATAATTATGGCATATATTATAAAGTTACATGTTTGTAAAAAGTTTTATGTTAAAATTTTTTATTTATATGGCATTTTATATGATTGTATAAACGTTGTTTTAGTTATTTTTCAAAATCTTAAAAAATCCTTATGCAGTTTTGGCTGTAGGTTGTGCCGAATATGAGAGAAGAAAATATATTCCAACATCATTTGAATCAACCAATAATTCTAAATACACCAATTTCAGTTCAATTCCAAGTTCTACATGTGTAGACAACAACGGCGAGATTGCAGAAAATACATAAATCCCAAAACCAATAATCCCACACTACCGTTTTCCATAAACCAAAACCCCAACAACCCCTTAAAACACTGCAAAACCAAATATAAATGTTTTTACTAGTCAATTTAAATTATAATAATGTAAATATGATACATATAATTAGAAAAGAACAATTTCAGTTCATTAATAATAATATTTTTAATCATACATTTATTCCTTTTCTTGTTCATCAGCTTCTTTTGCAGGTGCAGCAGGTGGTGGATTTTTTGATTCTGGATCTTTTGCAGGAGCATCTTTTTTATCTGCAGCAGCTGCAGGAGTATCTTCTTTAACAAAATCAGCTACAACTCGACGTATACCTTTAGGTATTGCAGATGGAGTCTATACAGATCTTGGCTTCTTATCATCATCTTTGCATGGAATATGATAAAATACAACATAATGACCTTCTGGTGAAATTTCTTTTTGCCAAAAAATAATACTAATTGCAACCGTTTCATTTGGAGCAACAAATCCATGTGGTAGACGAAGACGAAACATATGCATACCTTTTGATGATGTTTTAACCTAAAAAAGACAATTAAAGAAGCTATCCCATATATAAAGATAGAACACATACCTTGAAACATTGTCGAGTTTTTGTGGTATTTGTTATTTTGACGGAGACAAAATTTTACATATCATAACTAAAACAACGTTTATATAATTTTTTTATCATATAAAATGCCATATAAATAAAAAATTTTAACATAAAACTTTTTACAAACCTGTAACTTTATAATATATGCCAAAATTATATAAAAAAAACATAAAAATTTAATGTTTTATTAAAAAACAAATGAAAAATAGTTTCCTTTTCAAAGAAAAAAACAAATTTTTCTTAGTTGAAAATTTTTAAATTTCCCGCAATTGGCGTTTACAAAAATGACATTTTGCCAAACATCAGATCAAAAAAAAGAACAATTTATTTACTTTCAATTCGATGTGTTGAGAGATCACATTCTTTTTTTCAATTTGCTTGCGGCTGTCATTAATGACTCATAAAATTTTTGAAAAACAGAGATTTCATAATTTTTTAAAAATATTTCATTATCTCTTTTTTTTAGTTATTGGAAGCCACAAGATCGCGAACTTGAACATCAAAATTCACAAAGTGGATCATTGGGATCTCAAACACAATCACAGCAACAACAACAACAACAACTTTCACCTTCACCAATAATATCACATACTCCTTCACCATCACAACAACATCGTCGAAGGCAATCATCTTCAACTTCACCAGGACCACCAAGACTTTCATCAACATCTGCGCTATCTGGAGGTTGTGTTTCACCTTTGCAACCACCAATTTCACCAAAAGCTGTAAAAAAGATTTCATTTAATTCTGTCGTTACGCCGTTAGAAGCTTCACCTTCTTCGGCGTCCAATTCTGCAGCAACGACGGTGGCCCATACATCAACCCTTTCGGTTTCGCCAATTGTGGCTCCGTTAACTTCACCTTCCACATCTTCAACAACTCCACCATCAAATACTTTAATAAATTGTTGCAAATCACCTATTCTTAAATCTCCAACTCCATCATCAACAAATAATCGGGTTTCATTTGGACTTGCCGAAGATGAATCAGATGAATCTTTTGCTTCAACTGCAACAGATTCAATGACATCATATATTGTTGGAGATGGAACTGTTTTTGACAGATTAGAACTTGAAAAAGATCAAACATTGAAAAGGGTTTCAGAATGGAGTTTTCCAATCTTTCACATCGCTGATAGATATAAAACTACTGTATTAACAAGGGTAAAATTTGCATATTTTGAAATAATGAAATTACAGTAATAATAAATTTTAGATGACCTGGTCAGTATTTAAAGAAGCAGATTTATTCAGAATTTTTAAATTACCAATGCAAAAATTTTTTAATTTTTTTCATGCTTTAGAATGTGGGTATTGGGAAATTCCATGTAATCTTTTTACACCAAAAAAATTGGATATCTCTAATCCCCAATTTTTTCTTAGATCATAATCGAATTCATGCCGCAGATGTTTTACATGGATGTTATTATTTAACATGTCATCCAGTTCGAGCATTTGTTGGTCGACCAAGTTCCCCTGAATTACAATTCCATGATTGTGGTGCTCCATTACCAGTATCAGAAAATATGTCAACCCTAGAATTAATGGCACTTTTTACTGCTGCTGCAATGCATGATTTTGATCATCCTGGACGGACAAATGCATTCTTGGTTGCATCAGAAGATAAAAAAGTAAACAAATTTCATAAATGCCATGGCACAAAATAAATTTAAATAAATTTTTAGGCAATATTGTACAATGATCGATCAGTATTAGAAAATCATCATGCTGCAGAATCTTGGAGACTTTTATGTCAACGTGAAAATAATTTTATTGAAGGTTTAGATTCAGCTGAAACAAAAAGATTTCGGTAAAGATTTGACTTTCAAAAAAATTTAACATAATTTATTCCAATTTTAGATATTTGGTTTTGGAATATATTCTTGCAACAGATTTAAAACAACATTTTGATATTATTATGCAATTTAATGATAAAGCTGCGGATATGGATTTAACAAATGAAGCTGATCGAGTTTTAATGGCACAAACTTTGATAAAATTTGCTGATATTAATTCTCCAGCAAAACCATATCAACTTCATCGACAATGGACTGAAAGAATTTGTCAAGAATTTTATGAACAAGGTGATGAAGAAAAGCGTCGAAGGATGGCTGTTTCCCCTTATATGGATCGAAATGAGCCAGATGTTGCAAAACTTCAAGATTCATTTATTGCACATATTGTAAATCCATTGGCTGTTGCATTGAATGAAGCTGGCCTTTTACCAATTCTTCCAGGATTAGAAGAACCTGAACTAATAATAAATTTAAAACATAATCATCAAAAATGGTTACTTGAAATTGAAGCTGCTGCTCAAACTGCATCATCTTCATTTCCTCCAAATGAATCTGAAGAACTTTCTTTGACAGCCTCACAAAATCATATCCATCCTCCATCAATGCAATGCCTACCAGAAGAAGAATCTGAAGATTCTCCAAATAATTCAATTATAAATAATAATGTTGATGATTTTAATTCTGCTACAACAAATTCCCCACAAAAAAAGCAAACTAATGGTTCTGTAACTGTAAGCGAAAAACTTCCAAATGGTACACCAGTTTTTGCAAATACCTCTGATTCTTCAATTGGAAGATTTGAGGTAAGAATTTTTTAAATAAAAAAAATTTCTTTAAACTTTTTATATTTTAAAAATTCTATCGTTTATTTTTTGCACTTTTGCTTTTTTACTAAAAATTAATTTTGTATGTTCTGCAGCGAAAAAGTTGTTCTTTAGAAATGTACCTATTTTTTGGCAAAGTGTTGCGTAATTTTTTCATTCATTTTCTCTGCAATACCTAAAATGCTTTTTTCGACTTATATTCTAAAAATTACTAAAAACTAACTTTAAAAAATTCAAAATTTATGTTTTATTTTAGGATGAAAATTTGCGGCAAAATTGCAACACTTTGTTAAAAGTTAAAGTGCATTCTTGAAGGAAAGAAAAAATTTTTTGAGGCAGAACAAATAAATATTTAAATCTAAAAAAGTAATATCCCTTTTTTTCTGACTTTCAAATTTTATTTTCATTTCCATTTCAGTGATGATTGCCAAAAAAGTTTGTAACAACTCAAAAAAGCCCAGAAAAATCTATCTTTAATTTTTTTTTCTTTCTGTCATTTAATTCTTAAAAACTTTAAAATGTTTTTTTGCCGTAATTGTTGCCGTTCTTTTTTTCTTTGTGCCTTTTCTATCATTTTTTTAATATACATAAAAAAAAACTCTGTGTTGTAAATAATATTATTTTTATTACCATTGTTAAAACTGTCTTCCATCTTAATTTTTTTCCTACTTTTTTAAAATACAAAAAATAATTATTATTTCTAAAAAATTGTAAATTTTAATTTTCCCGAGTGATTTTTCTTTTTAAAAATTGTGTTTAAAAAAATAAAAAAAATCCTTATAAATACAGTATCAAATTTGATTGATTCTCAGAAAAAGCTTGGCGTCTCAAAACGATATTTTGCATCAGTTTTAAAATATTTTCCATCTTCTGGCTCAAATTCAACTACATCCACACCAAAACTTGGACAAAAGAATCAACAACGTTCAAAATCTCTTTCATCGAGGAAACAATTAAAATGAAAAAATATAGAGACAAATACGGTAAGCAGCCCTTTTTTAAAACCCTTGTTGCTTTCAACTTTTCTAAGAAAATTTATCATTGATAAATAATAAAAAAATTTTTATTTTTCAGGGACAAATAATATTTTGCTTTCAATGCGAAGAATATCTATGAAACTGTATTAATTACAAAAAAATTTAAAACTGTTACTTATTTTATATTTACGGGTTTTTGCTATAATATTTGTAATTAATGCCTTTCCTTTTTTTTAATCTAAATAAAGTTTTATTAAATTTTACAATTTTTTATAATACATACATTTTGTTGTTTTACGCAATTTATTATAACCTAACAAGAGAAGTACGCGAAGCGTTTTTCAATTTTGACTTCAAAATAGGTTTAAATTAGAGATAAGGGACTAAAAACGAATTTGTGAAAGTATTAGCTGCTAATGGCTATCCAAAAAATTATAATCTCTGTGGGAAAATATTAAAGATCAAAGGAATTCCGCCGACAACAAACAGCGGGCATCAAACATCAAAGGAATCCTTTGATCTTTAATTTGAGATTATAATTTTTTGGATAGCCATTGGCCGCTAATACTTTAACAAATTCGTTTTCGGTCTCATATCTTTAATTTAAACCTATTTTGAAGTCAAAAATCGAAACTCACTTCGCGTACTTCCTTTGTTAAATCATTCCCATAGGAATTGTCCAAATTTGACGTCAACAAATTTCGAAATCCACTCACCAGCAAAAAAAGTCTTTTGATGTTTGCCGCTTTAAAAGTGACGCATCAAATTCGGCTTACTTTCATCCACCCATGAAGGCTATTGACGTCGGAAATGGACAATCTCAATGTGTAAAAGAAATGCCATTTTCAATGTCTCACAAATGAAATGCTTTTTAATAAAAGTAGTTGAATCGCTATAGAAATAAAGACTAAAAGTTTTTTTTTAAAAATCTGCTTGTTTGTTGGCAACAGAAAAATTGCTGCCATGAAAACAAAGCAAAAAACCATATTTGAACAAAATAACAAAACCATAAAATTTTTCATTTTTAGTATCAAAGAAGTTTTGCGCTTTTGACACTTTTAAGCTTTTTTTTGATCTTTATCGTTTCTTTCTTTTTGCGGTAAAAATGAGTAGTATCTTTTATTTGTCTCTTTTTGTTGCCTTTTTTGAACAAAAAGAGAGAAAAAGTCTTCTTTAATATTATGCCATTTACTCTCCCTCAAAGTCCATATTGTATATATCGTAATGTAATGCATTCAATAATTTGTCGTTCATCCCCTTTTTTTCTCAAGCTCCAACTTTTCGTTTTATTCATTGATCATGACATTGTTCCTCAGAAAGCCCCCCTACCATCCCTCCCTCTTTAATATTTACTTTCTCATTCTCTCTCATACCAACAACTTTAAAAAAAAATTTCATGGATAAAGACAATAGCGATTTCTCGGAGGGCATTTTTATAATTTTTTTTTCTTTTCATTTAGGTCGTTCTTCGGCATATTTGAAAAAAAAGTGGCAGTAGTAGTAGTAGAAAGAGAAAAAAACAGAGGGCATCGTGCTTTTTCTTTCTTTTTTTGATCACACACTGCAGTGCGCAGATTTTTTTCTCTTCCCTTTCGTCTTTGCGCGCCAGACTGGCAAAAAAAGCGCGGGCTTCTTGCGGCTCGGTTCCCTTTTTTTCTTTCAAAGGAGTCAATTCAATTCCTTTTTTTGCTACCCTTGTTCTATCACAAAGTTTTTTTAGAGGAAGAAGTTTTATAATTTTTTAAATTTGGATTTATTTTGATTGTATTATTCTTATCAACAACAGCAATATGGCTGATGAAGGATTAGATGAAGTGAAAGTCTTTCGAAAAGTTGATACTGATACCGTTGATGATGATGGAGAAGATGATCAACTATTTGCAGATAAACAAGATGTTGCAGCTGAAGCTGAAATTGAAGAAGAAGGTGGAATTCAAGGTTTGTTAAAAGCACTTATTGGAGAAGATTGCTTAACATTTATTTGTTTTTTAGGAAATTCAAGCTTCCAATCACATGGAACTCCATCAGCATTTTCAGCTATTTCACCTGCTGTTCCGTGGATGGTAAGTTTTTTTTCTTTCTTTTGCTTCTTTACATTTATTAAATACCTTCTTTCAGGGAGGATATCTATCACCAGCATATCAACAAATGATGCAAAGTATGACACTTATGTCACCATCATTTTACAGCTTAATGGCTAATCAAAGAAATATATTTAATCAATTTAAACCTCCAGATGTCTTTAATCAACTTCCATCATCTTCTACGGCAACTGATCCAGCAACAGGTGGTCCAATTCGTAGTACACCAAAATCATCAAAAGAAAATCGTCGTCTTATTAAAGAAGAAAAGCAGCAGCAACAAAAACCTTTAATTAAAAAGCCTTTAAATGCTTATATGATTTTTATGAAAGAAAATCGGCATAAAGTTTTGGAAGAAGAAGGAAATGCTTCAAAACAATCTGCAGAAATTAATGCAATACTTGGAAAGCGTTGGCAGCAACTTCCTGAAGAAGAACAAAAAATATATTTTGAAATGGCTAATAAAGAAAAAGAAGAGCATGCAAGAAAATATCCTGGCTGGTCAGCAAGAGATAATTATGCCATCCATAAAAAGAAGAAAACTGTTCGAAAGATTGAAAGAAATAATGGTGAGTTTATTTTATAATTTTACTTTTTGCGCAAAATAGTTTTTTTAAATTTTGGCACGCTTCCAAGCAAAACCTTGTCAAAAGCAATTCTTGTTTTCCCACCTTTTCTCTCTTTGTTTTGACGAAAGAAAAGGAAGATCTTATCAGCTATTGCCAACAGTTTTAAATTTCTTTTTTTAGAAAATTCTGATGCAAAAAAATGTCGAGCTCGTTACGGTGTTGCTCAACAAGATTTATGGTGTCGTCATTGTAAAAGAAAGAAGAGATGTCTTCTTGTTGATTCAGAAGGACATGGATCAGATGATTCAAATGATTCTCCACCAACTCCAGGATCAGGGGGTGATTTACCAGATGTTAAACCCCATACAACTTCTGCTTCACCATCACTATCTTCAACAATGTCAGCTGCAGCACAGCAAATGCAAAATTTTATGTCTGCTGGAATGAACTTTGGAAATCCATTTGGTTTTGGAATGAATGGTTTATCAGCTTTTCCATTTCTTGGTTTTAATCCTGCTGCGGTTGCTGGAATGAATGCAATTAATTCTCAACAACATCAGCAACAACAACCAATTATTCATCCATCATCAATTCCACAACGACAAGATGATTCTATCTTACGTTCTTCAAACGGTAATGAATCAAATACGGTGAAATCAGAGCTTTAATTATTATTACCTCTTTCTCTCTTTCTTCCTCATTTTTAAAGACACGTGTATTCTCTTTTTTTATGTTTTGTTTTTAATTGTTGAAAGTTATTATTTTTGTACTTCTTTTTTAACTTTTTATATTTGTTTTATTTTGTACAGGTTTTTTTGTAAAAAAGTTTGTATTAAAAAAATGAAAAGTTGAATAAAAAAATTAATTTAATGTTTTTGTTGAAGTATTACTGTATTTTTTACATGTCAATAACTTTTCCTGGATTCATAATATTATTTGGATCAAAAGTTCGCTTTAATGTTTTAAGAACTTCAAATCCGACAGGGCCAAATTCTTCTTCGAGATATTTTCGTTTACCTAAACCAATGCCGTGTTCGCCTAAAAAATTTGTAAGTGAAAATTTTTGGAAAGGATTACTGTAGCTTACCTGTGCAAGTTCCATGTGCTTCAAGGGCACGTCTAAAAAGTTGTTTTTATTTTTTGTCAAAAATTTTATTGCGCCAAAACTTACTTTACTAATCTATCAGAAAATTCCCAAATTTGTTTCATTTCATCTGGGTTGCTTTCATCAACGGCAAATAAAACATGAAAATTTCCTTCTCCAACATGTCCAACAATTGTCCCTGAACTTTTTAATAATAAAATTTTCTACAGTAATTTTCTTACCAAAAATATTATGTTCATCTAAATCTTTTTTTGTATCAACAATAACATCAACAAGTCGACTAATTGGTACACAAACATCTGTACTAAATCCTTTTGAACCCTTTTTTGAGCCAACTGTTGCATAATATGCATGATGTCGAGCAGACCAAAGTCGGTGAATTTCTATAAAATTTTCGAATTTGACTTTTGAAAAAATTTGAAAATTTAATTTTTATAATGTTGGCGATCCGGACCGAAAAATTTGGATTTTTTACAATGGATTTTAATTTAATTAATTTTTTTGCCATTGATATTCTTAATTAAGAGGCCATTTTTGTAATCTGAATTTTTAAAAATATGGAAAATTAAAAAGATATCCCGAAATTTCAAAATCAATCAGGTTTATGTTGGTAACTTTTGCCTTGTTTTTTTATTTTTCGGTATTTCTAAAAGTTTCAAATCACTAAAATTGCCTTTCAATTAAGGGTAATCAGTGACAAAAGAAAGTTTAATTAAAATAAATTGCAAAACAGTTATAGTCAAAAAACCGAATTTTTTTGGGGCCGTTAACGTTGAATGTTTTAAAATTTTTTATAAAAATACCTTGAGAATCTACTGACCATTTAAATTTTCGACCATTATTTGCTGTACAAATTTCTTCTAAAAATATTAATTTTTTTTTAAATTTCTGCTATAATATACCCCCCCCCCCTTCCCTTACCTGCAGTGATAGCTTGTTGTTCAACTTCAGATTCTGAACCACCATGAAATTCTAAGAATAATGTTGGACATTCTTCATGTCGTTCATGAAGATATTCACTTTTTCCTTCATTATAAATATTGCATACTTTTATTTGTTCAGCATCTAAGAATTCAATTCTTGCAACGGGAATTGCCATTTGTCGAATACTTACAACTGCATCAATGGCCTAAAGTTTTTATATATTTTTGAAATTCACAACAATAGTCTTTTACCGATTTAATACTTTTAAATCCGCAAACTGCAGCAGAAAAAGCTTGGGGACGAGGATGAAGATGAACGCAGGCGGAAGTAATAATTCCAAGGGTACCTTCTTGGCCAACAAAGAGTTCTGTTAAATTATATCCAGCTGAAGACTTCCATGGTCGGCGACCTTTTCCCCGTGTATAAAGGATTTGACCATCCGGTAAAACAACTTCAAGATTTTTTGTATTATTTTTTATTGTTCCATATCGAACTGAAGTGGTTCCAGATGCCCCAGTTGCAATCATTCCACAGACAGATGCATCTGCACCAGGATCTAAAATGGAAAATTTGCATAAACTCTTAAGTAACCTAATGTATAATGTATTTAATTATGTTCACATATTGGACTTTAAGTTGTATTTAAGTGTTTATGTAAATAAACTTACCAACACTAAAAAACAATCCTGATTCACGTAATACATCATTTAGCTTTGTTCTGGTAACACCAGGTTGAACAACACAATCAAAATCTTCTTCATTAACTTCAACAACTTGATCCATACCTTTTAAATCAATTGAAACTCCACCATAAACTGGTACAACACCGCCTTCAATTCCCGTGCCAGTCCCAAATGGAATGATTGGAACTCGATTTTCATTGCATAGTTTAACAATGGCTGAAACTTCTTCAACACTTTTTGGAGTTACAACTAAATCGGGCATATGGGGTCTAAAATATAACATTGTTGAAATTGATAGTTATAATATACAAAAGCTTACTCATGATGGCATTCATCATGTGAATATTGTTCTCGAAAACTTTTTGAACTTTTTACAGATTCATTCCCAAGAATTGATTCAAATTTTGGGACCAAAGATGCACATTTCTAAAAAAAAATTTTTTGGGTTGTTTTAAGAGTTTAAAAAAACATTAAAAGGTGGAAATTGAAACGAAATCAATCATTTAATTTTTAAACATGTTTAAAAAATTTCAAAGTTAAAGTACAAACCTGAGAAATTGAAGACTGCAAACGAAGACGTGAAAGCCACATTTTTTTCTGTTTCTAAAAACTAACACTAAACAATATTTTTAGTTTAATGAATAAACAAAAAAAAAGTTGTTGTTTCAGTCAAAAAAAAAAGATGCACGTTTGCAGTTTATCTATCACGCATTTTATTTTCATTTTACACAACAAATATTATATTTATATGTGTTATCAACTATTTTTTTATTGAAAAAACCTTTTTTTATAGTCAAAAACAATATGTTTCCTTTTTTCTTCCCACAAAAAAATATACCACAAAAACAATTTTCTATAAATAAATCTATTACTCTAAAGAAACAGCAAATAAGGAAATTTTTTATTGAAAGAAAATAAGAGCAGTTTTTTTGCAGAAGGAAAAAAACGTTGTTGTTTTTTGTTTTTTTGCATACTTTCAACTTTGAAAATAAACAACATTGCACATGCATTTTCAGAGAGGGAGGGCAGTTTGTGTCCAGCAGGCGGGAAACATTTGTTCTAACATGTGATGTTGATCTATTTTTTGGTTTGACTTTTGTTATAAAAAACTATGAGAGGGCTATCCATTTTTTACACACATAAAAAAATAAACCTCTTTGACAATTGATTGTTTTTTATTATTTATTTTTTTCATCCCAAGGTTTTTTTTTTTCAAATCAAACATTTCTACCAAAAAAAATTTTATTGATCCATTTTTTTCCCTTTTTTGATCAACAACAAATTTAAAGTAATTATAAGACCTTATCAGTTATCAGCCGAAAAAAAGGCTTAAAAAATTAACGGAACAAGAAAAATATATGGAAGCAGAGGAAAAGAAAAAAAAAGCAATCAAACAAAATTTTTGGCTCCTTATTTTTTTCATCCGTAGAATTAAATTCTTTTTTTTTCAATAACAGAAGTCTGCTTTTACACCGTTTAATCGTCTTTTAATACCTGCTGCTGCTTAAAGGAAGAAAGGGAAAAGCAGCAGCTACATTGACTTTAACAGAAAAAATATTATTTTAATTTTTAAAATTGTACAAAAATGACGCATCCAGAAAGGACGAAAAATGAGTAAGTTAAAAGTTAAAATGGATTTATTAAAATATAAAATTTACAGTGAAAAATTGCCACCTGGTGTTATTTCAATTAAGCCTCCCCCAAGATTTGGAATGGTAAGTTTAAATACATTTCCGTCGCAGAAAAAAGATACCTAAAAAACTACAATAACCTTTAAGTGTTACTGTAGCAAAAAATATGGTAAAGTTTAATAGTCATTTTTTTAGTTTGGTTCAATGTTAATCCGATTGGGACTTGGTTGTTTGCTACTTGCAGCCGGGGTTTTAGCTGTATATTATTCTATTGAAGTTCATTGTTGGTTTTTTTTTAAACTTTAAAATTTTTCAATATGTCTTTTTTAAGCTGATAGTAAAAATGATGATGAAAAAACTGAAATTTCAAAAACATTTTTCACCCTAAATCGTACACAATATTGTTTAACTGGTGGAATTTTAACACGTGAAAATCATACTGGTTGGGATTCTGCAGATAATCATATTCATAATGTTTGTTTAATTTTTTTATCCTTTTTAATCTCATTGGAAGCATGGTTTTGCAAAATTAAAATTTCGATTGAGAAAAATCCAAAATTGAAGTTCATTGTTGGTTTTTTAAAAACTTAAAAATCAAAATTTCGGTATTTCGATTTCGAACATAAAAGTAATATCTCTCACAAAAAAATATTTCGGTAATTTTGATTTCTGTTTTATGGATTTCGATTTTGCAAAAAAACTTAATGGAAGCCAAAAAAACATTTCTAGAATTTTTCAATTGAATAATTTTAGAATATGTGACAATAATCTTTTCCCCTAAACAGTTTTACAATTGGGTATTGTAAAAAAGTAATAAAAGAGTATACATCTTTCAGACGACAAAGATAAAAACACAATGGGCACAAAGTGTTGAAGAAAAAAAATTATTTTTTAGTGTTGGAATTCCACGAGCATCTGATTGGGAATCATCATATTATGTATTTGAAAATTCAACGATAATTGTAACACCAAATGGAAAGGAAATTGTATGGTTTTAATAAGACAGAATAATTTTTAAAAAAACATATTTTTTAGATTTGCAGAACTGTTAATATCGGATATGATAGTTTTACATCTTCATTTGGTTTAGAAAATTTATTTTATATTCGTTCTGAACAAATTGTTTTGGATCATGATGATGAAGAAGAAAAGGGTGAAAATAGAAAGATTGAAAAAGCTGCTGCTGAAAAGAAAGAAGAAAAAAAGGATTTCATTTCAGTCAACTTTTTTCAAGGTGATCCATCTGCAAATGGTGGATATAAATTTACTGAATCAATTCCATTCTTAGGAATTGGATATATGGATTCAACAAATTGTTAGTTTGAAATAAATTTCTGAAATACATCTTTTTTTATTCCTCCTTTCAATTTTAGCAATTGCAATTGCATGGCAAATGTATTTTCAAGAGGATCCAAAACCTGCAAATACAACAGGCTATAATTCTCGATATTTTGAAGAATTTTGGTTTCCTGAAATGAAACAAGGCCACCCACCAATTGATGTATTTTCATATCCAATGGATTGTGTTGGAAATAAAGGACAATAAATTTTTTAAAATTCCATTTGAATATAAATTAGTAAAAATAAATTGCACATATCAATAAATTTTTATAGTGCCGCAACATGGGGGTGCGAGGTAAATTATTAGTTTTTTACAAAAGCAGAGAGTTTTTGTAAAAAACTAATAAGATCAGAAATTCTTAAAAGATAGATTACTACAGAAACTCCTTTTTTCCTTCTTTTTCTTTTTTGATGAATGCTAATAACATTAAAATCTTTTATTACTATATTCGACTATAAAATTTTTTTTAATCTCAAAAATTCTAATAATGAAAAATTCAAAATATATTTTTTTAAGAAAATACGATAAAGTACAATAAAATGAAGCACGTGTTCAAAAAGTTTTCAGCAGGCAAAAATTCAGTAATTGATTACAGATACAATAACAAAAAACAGCAGAAATTTAGAAATAAAAAAAATAACAAAAAGGATAAAAACGAAATTTATTCATGTAAATGATCACATAAAAATTCTGAATTTGTGCATCGAGTAATTTTTTTTCAAAGAAATGTTCAACAAAAAACGATTGATGTTCAGAACAAATTTGAATTTTTAAAGATTTTTTTGGATCATTTGTATAAAGACGAATAGTAACTTTTCCATTTTCACCAGTTTTTAAACTTCTTTAAATCTAAAAAAATTAAAACATTAATATTTAAAAAACAAATATTGAAAAATAAACTTACAGTAAATTTTGGAAAACAAAATTTGATACGATTTTTATCTTGTTCAAAAATACCTTCATTAGATCGAAATGTTCTTTGAGTTGCAGTTATATTTTCTTTTCGCCCATTTTTTGATAATAATGTTCAAATCGAATCTCATCTTGATCAACAATACATGCTTCATTTGTTTTTTTAAGATCTATAGCAAGTCTTTTTGATTGATATGTCGTAACAATAATTTCATCTGGAAAAATTATATGAATAATACCAGTATTTTCATAGGAACAAACCTAAAATGTCACATGCCGTAGCATTTAAAGAAAATTATAATGTTGGAATCTGAATTTTGAAGATTCTGAATCTGTTTTTTTTGCTCGAACAACAGATGATTATTAATGTTATCCTTTCCCCCTGAACAATTTATAAAACACACAATACAGTCGAATCTCGATTTTACGTTTACCTCGATTTTACACCCTTCTTCTGCGGTCCCTCCAAATGGAAATCCCTGTAAAGGGGCCTCGATTTTACGTTTTTTTTAACGGTCCCTTGAAAGTCGTGAAATCGAGTTTCGACTGTATTAATAAATTTTTTTCATTAAAATTTTGAATAAAGAAAATAAAATTTGCATAACTTTCAATCAAATTAATTTTTTCATTTTCTTTCAAAAACATTTTTTTTGCTGGTAACAAGTTGCTTCGTCTCTTCAAAATCGAAACTTGAGCAACAACAACAAAAAATGCATATATTTGTTATTGGATTTATTTTGTTCTTCGCTTTATATGTCGCATATGAAATTCATAAAGAAGTAAGCCTTTTATATATTTATTTTTACGTATATAACATTTTTTTAGCGTAAACGACGTGGAAAAAGTGGTATACCAATTTTGGAATATATTTTTGATTCAATTGTAATAAATGTTAAAGTGGAATCAGATGAAAGTGAACCTTCTGGAGGTGCTTCAAAATCTGGTGGAAAGAAACCTATCAATAAAAAGCGCCGTTCTAAAAGTCCCAACAAACGCTCAAAGAAGCAGAAAAGTCGAAAATCAATAAATAAAGAACGTGGCTCAAGTTTAACTGCGATGGAATTCAATGAACAAATTACTCAACAATCTGAAAAATCCGATCCTGAAAGAAAACGTTCAAAAGATTTAAAGGTAATTGTCTTTTTTTACTTTTCATAATAATTTATAAAAAAGAACTTTTTTTAGGAACAATAAAAAACCTAATGATACTGTAAAATCCTGTCAAAAACAATAATGCTTCAAAATCTAATAATTACAAAAAACCTTCTAATTATTTTTGTATGTATATTTGCAGACTTTTAATTAATTTTCGGAAATAAATCTGTTTTGACCAAACTTTGTTACTTTTATTCAATCGTGAGAGTTTCTTTTTAATTTTCAGCTTTGAATTTCGTGAGAAATTTCATGCGCGAGCACACGTGTGTTTCTTTTAAATATTCTTTTTTATAGTTTTTGTGCAAAAAATGTTTTCAACTTCTAATGCTTCGGTTGCTTTTAATTATTTAAGCATAATTTTGAGATTAAGTTTAAATTACATTATTTTAAATTAGAATTATTCTACTAGATTAGTTTTTTACCTCATTTGACAATTTTTTTTTAACTTCAAAATAGCTTTAAATCATTAAATTTTCGTTACTGTAAAAAGGCGTAAAAGTCTAACCATTATTGTATAAATGAAATAATACAGTAATAATAGTGTGCTTTCTAATGGCATATGCCATGATAAATTTAAAAGGATATGAGTAATTTGAAAATACGAGCGAGACATGAAAAAAATATTAGAATCATGATCGTAAATTTCGCAAATTGACAGCTTTTTTCAATGCATAAATTTTAGAGTTTAGAATAAAAACACTAAAATTGAGATACAGTAAAACACCAAAAAAAAATTTCAAACTAGTTTTTAGATTTTTGTTACTTCTTTCGCGTTTATTTTTTAAATTTTTTTTTAAAAAATTGTCATGTGGTTTCACGGCTTCCTTTTTCTCTATGCAATTTTGTACTTTTCTAGATTCTCAGAAACATTTTTTATAACATTTTATTTTTACTTTTACAAAAATAAAAATAAAAAGTTTAACTAAGACACTCCTTTGATATACTGTAAAGCAATTTTATCACTAAATATAAACCAAATAATTTGGGTACTCAATGACGGAGTTGTATGTTTGGGGGTTTTACCGGATTTTGTTACGTCTATTTTACTTTTCACATTAAATTTTAATTCGCACTAATTAAAATAAAATTTTTTTTATAAATTCATGAGGAACCCCGTAAATGCTCGTTACATCCCCCTTCCATTAGCTTTGTCGAATGTGAGGAACTAAATAAAGTCAAACTTTCAACCTTTTTGCAAAAAAATTAATATTTATTAGTTTCGTACAAGTTTTTACTGTTTTTTAGGTGTTAACTTTGGTCAGAAAAAAATCTTTTTTTAGTTGTTTTTTTGTCGCGTTAATTTTTTAATGGCTTTTAATGTTTTCCGTGAAACTAAAAATACTCCCTTTTTTAGATTTTAAAGTGTTTTCAAAAAGTGTTACTATTTTGTTTTTTTTTTAGAAAAGTTAAAACTGCTAAAAAATGGAATCAACAAATTCACCTTCAACTTCAGACAATAGCAGCCGATACGATATAACAATTCCAATAAATTTTTATATATATTATTCAACTTTGACGCTAATTGCAGAATGGATTTTAGCACCATTTTTATTTTATATAATTTTAACAAAGTCAAAACAACTTGGAAGTTTTAAATGGCTAATTTTTAATCATTCATTTTGGTGTTTGGCACAATCAACAATAATTGGCTCACTGAAACCTGTCTTCCTTCCTCCTGCAGCAGGAGGATTTGGAGTTGGAATTATGAGAAATAAATCGATCAAATTTTCAATAATCTTCTTAATCTTTGGTTTTGGATTCATGTGTAATTGCTTTTTTGGACTTGCACTAACTTTGGGAAATCGATATACTGTAGCATTTGCACCAATTTCATGGAGAAAATTATTTTTAACAAAAAAATTTTGGATTTTTATCATTTTTTTACATATTGCATCATTCTTGTTAATAATTTATGCATGTATTCCGTTATTGGATTTTAATCATGAAACAATTGTTCAATGGTCGCTAAAATTTGATCCGGATTTAATCGCATTTTCCAATGAACAATCTTTGTTAATCGTTGATAAATCTTATGTTCAATATCCGCTTTATTTTCTTTCAACTTTACTAATCTTTTTTTATCTTGGTTCAGCTTTTGTTATTTGGTTCTTCATTTCAAAAATCCTTTCACAACGAACTCAACTTTTAACAACCCGCGTTCAACGTTCCTTAATTTTGAGTAGCGTTGTCCAAGTTTTATTGACAAATATTTTTTTGGTTACTCCAGTTTTTGTAAATATGATTTCTTTGGCATTTAATATCCAAAATATGGCAAATGCTGAAACATGGTTAATGTCAATTTTTGTTTCACATTGTATTTTAGACTTTTTTGCAACCCTTTATTTTGTAACCCCATATCGAAGATTTATTGCATCTCTTTTAAAACTTGATCGTAAAAAAATGTATTCATCTTCAGTTGGCACAATTTCTTTAAAACTTAATTCTTTAAATCTTTCACATTAAAAATTGTGTCTATTTTTAACTACATTTTGTAAAATAAAAAATTAAATTTTCACAATTCAGTTGTTTTATTATACATTTTTATTTTATTGAACTTTAATATTAAAATATTGTGCCAAAAAACTTGAAATTTTTGCGAAAAAATAGAATTAAAAATTTTGTGAAAGTTTCAGTCTTTGCAATTTAGAAAAGAAGGATAAAGAGCTCGGATTTGCAATTTGGGCTCTCATTCATCCTAATGCTGAAAGCTCCAAAGATATTCAAAACTTATTTTTATTAACTTTTAATCAAATTTTTTTTTGATTTTCTTTCAAAATTTTTACAAGACATTTTTAAATAAAATTTATTTTTTTGGCAAAGGTAATAAATCCGTTTTTAATCACTTCTTCAGCATCAGAATATCCGAGTTTCCTAAATACCATTGTATATTAATTTTATCCAAAATGTGATTAACAAACTTTGTCAAACGTGTTTCAATTTTATCATACATTAAAACAGATTTTGAAAGTTTTGCTAAACCAGAATCCGAAAAAAAACCACTACCAAAAATACCGCTTAAATCAATTCCTTCTGCAAAGATCGAAATAGCCAAAGCTTGAAGGCATAAAACTTTTTGTAAATTATGTGAAAGTAAATTTGAAAGAAATGGAAATTTACGGCAAAGAAATCGATAATCATTGTGAAATAAAAATCCAACTCGAAAAATTGAAGGATGAAAAATTCGTTCAAAAAATTTTTCCCATTTGTTTTCTGCAATTTGATTAAATAAAGTTTGAACATCAATTAAACAAATCCATTTTCGGCGAATTAATCTTTTTTTTCCCCTTCAAATGACTCTTTTTTCCCCTTCAAAAAAAGAGTCCCCTTGAAAACAATTTTTTCAGATTCAGATTCTGAAACATTTCGTAAATGGAATAATCCAAAAAACATCTTAACTACAAAAATAATAATATTTAAGTATGATGATATGTTTTTTTGGATTATTCCATTTACGAAATGTTTCAGAATCTGAATCTGAAAAAATTGTTTCCAAGGGGACTCTTTTTTTGAAGGGGAAAAAAAGTCATGCTCAAGGGGACTCCTTTTTTGAAGGGGAAAAAAGAGTCGTTTCAGGGGGAAAAAGAAATGGGGTCCGTACAATTGCATGCTTACTTACAGCTTTAAAAGACAATTCAATTCAATATTCATCAGCACAAATAAAAATGGCACTTGCAAAAACAGCCTATCTTCCAAAACGCGCTAATAAATTGGCATTTGGAAATGGAATTATTCAAATTAAAAATGCGTTTGAATTTATCATAATCAATTAGAAAAAATTATTTTCCTTATAAATCTTTGGTGTCATTTTCAATTGATTTGCTAAATCAAAAGGGTATTCTTTGTTATCAAAATAAATACAAATTACCTCAAGAACATCGATATTATGTAAATTTCAATCCTATTTTTAATACAAAATGGACTCTTGAATTAACTCCAGAAGCAAAGAAATTTATTACCTATTCTAAAATAGATAATTTTTTTATCGTTAAAATTGACACAAATTTATTAGAAGAAGGAAATATAAATGATGCTAAAATTCGTGGAATTGATTCTAATAATTTTGCAATTCCCCCTTTATTTAATCTTCCAGTTACTGTAATTTGTCCTGCAGAATCTTTTAACGAAAAAGAAATAATTTTGAACTCAGGACCTCCAACTCATTTTTTCTTCAATATTCCTTTTCAATCTCAAAAATGTTGCATCAAAATTACTACATTAGAAATCAAAGATGACATTAATATTAAATTGAAACACAGTCAAAAGAAAAAAGATTCATTTTGTTGGTGTGGCCTACATGAAAATGTAAAAGGATATCATAATTTAAAATTTACAGCTAATGAAACAATCAAAATGATTTTAATTGATATCGAAAAAAATGAAGAAATGTTTTTTGAAATTTGTGTTTATCATTCAGAAAGAAATGAGTTAAAGTTCAAGTTGAATATCGATTTTCTGAAAACAGATTTATGAATAAATGAGTAAAAGTTTACTTTGTTTTTGATATTTCGTTTGCCTTTTTTCTCGAAGAAATATATTTTTTTCAATCACCATAATTTTGTTGCAGTTCAAATACAGCAGCTTGGACTTTTTTAGTCAAAAAGTCCAAGTTAACGATGTGTAATTTCTTTCAATTATTTATTCGAACTTAGGTCATAAATCTTTTAAAAAACTTTTTCCATAGCATGAGCAATCTTAAATCCAAAAACTTCTACAGTATCCTGACGAAGACATCCAGAAACCGCAGATGTCTCGATCTCGATTTTTCAAAAATAGTTCTCGATTCTCGAATCTTGATGTCGACTTTTTTGTCGAGAATCGATATTTTTTGTTGTTGTTGCGTTTTGCTTTTGTTAAGGAGATATTTATGTGTTGAAATTATTTCAAAGAATGAAACTGAAAATTTTGTGAAAGTTTCTTTTTTTGCATTTTAAAAAAGAAGGATGAATAGCTGGGACTTCCATTTTGGGCCCTCATTCAAAAATAATTTTTTTCATTCATTTTTGAAAAAAATGAAATATTTGCATAATTTTCAATCAAATTCATTTTTTCATTTACTTTCAAAACAAATATTTTTGCTGCTGCGTCTCTTCATCAAAATTTGAACAACGTCAACAAAAATGGAAACATATATTATTGCATCTATTATGGTTGTTGTTTTATATATTACTTATGAAATTCATAAAGATGTAAGTTGATTTTTATAGTTTTAATCAAGCCTTGGCATGACCTTCCATTCAACTGTTTTGCAAAGGAGTTCGTTCAAACGGAGAAAAAAATTTCCTTTTTATCTCTGTTTAAGCGGCCTAATAGGCTCCATTTCACTCTTTCTTTTCTCAAAGGATATGTTCGCGCTCAGGCTTGGTGTTAATATATTTATTTTTACGGATATAACATTTTTTTTAGCGTAAACGACGTGGAAAAAATGGTATACCAATTTTGGGATATATTTATGATTCAATTACTGTAAATGTACGGGAAGAAATTTTGGATGAATGTTGTGAAGAAGCTTCTGGAGTTTCATCAAAATCAGCTGGAAAGAAACATGGCAATAAAAAGCGTCATTCACAAAATCATAAACATCATAAATGCTCAAAAAAGCATAACAAACAACGAAAATCATCAAAAAATCTACAACTTGGATCAACTGCTTTGGAATTGGTTGAAGAAAGTACACAAAAATCTGAAAAATCTGATCAAAAAAGAAAATCTTCAAAAGCTTTAAAGGTAATTCTTTTTTTATTGTTGTTTGATGTTATTTAAAGCCTTTTTTAGAAACAAGAAAACGCAAATGATTCAATGAATGTCTTAAAATGTGATTTAATTCCAGCTTCTTCTGTCAAAAAGTCATAATGCTTCCTAAAAAGATTAATTAATTAATTATTTTTGTATGTATATTTGCAGACTTTTAATTAATTTTTGGAAATTAATAAACTTCTGTTTTGACCAAACTTTGTTATTTTTGTTTAATCGTGAGATTTTTTTTTAATTTTCAACTTTGAAAATTTCATGCGTGAGCACACGTGTGCTTCTTTTAAGCTTTCCTTGTTTTCAGTCATTTTTTATATATTTTTTATTAAACTTTAATATATAAATTTCAATCAAAAAAGAGATTAAAGCTTAAAAAACAATTTTAAATAAGAAACTTAAAATTATTGCAAAAAAAGAAAATATCAATTTTGAAGATCCATTACAATAATTAGAATCATTGCAAAAACAATACAAATATCTAAAAAATATTTTATTAAAATTTATCTCAGTTTCGAAAATAAAAGCTTACGTTTTAGCAGGGGTTCCCCATCAGACCATGAATAACAACCTTTTTGTGAAAAATATTAAAGTTTTTAAACTTTAAAAGTAGGGCATGTAAGCATAGAACCCAAATATATAATGCTTCTTTTTCAATCAAAAGAAGCAAAGCATTCGTTCGCTAAAAACTGTATTTATTTTGCCAAATTCTAATGAAGCTCCATCTCCCAAAAATCACCAAAAAGAAACTTTCTTCGATTCCTTGACATCCTTTTTTGTACAACTTGATTTTTTGCCGATCGCAGTAGTCATTGAATTTTTTAAGAAAGTTCAAAAATGTAAAATTAAAAATAAAATTCATCAAAACGTCTGTTGAAATATGTCTGTGCAAGAAAAACACCTGTTTTAATCTTTGAACAGTTTTTTTAGCACAAAATTAGATTTTAAGCACGAGAAAAATAATACAATAAAATGCACTTGCGAGTAAATACTTTTACAGCAATCAGAACTAATCAGAACACATCCACATTTGGTCTTTGACACAACTTTTTGTGTTAATTATTTTACTTTGTAAAATTTCTTTATTACTTTTAAATTCTCAAAACATTTTAAAGGTCCGTCAGTGAAAAATTTATATTCCTTATTTTTGCACCGAACAAAAATATTGTGTTTTTGTTGCACGCTTCTTTTTTCTTTTTTGATCCCAATTTTTTTTACAAAAAAAAATGAAAAGTGTGTCTTTTTCGTAAAAGATTGATCATTGAAATGTTGCTTTTTCTTCTTCCCTTTTTTTGTCGCCATTAAGAAATAATTTTTGTTTTAAAACATTAAAATAGATCTTTAATCATTTATCTTCATTTTTTTTTGATCTTTCTTTTTTTACGATCAAAGAAAGGCATTACAGTAATGCTGCACTTTGCAAAATAAAAAATATCAACAAGTGGAAAAAATATGCAAATTTTTATTTTTCAATAAACACAAAAGTTGAACATTTTTATTGTCATTCAAAAAGTGTTCTGTTGAGAATTTCAACATTTTTTTACTCCAAATTTGTTTGCTACTTCTTTATTGCTGTTGAAAATCGAAACTGTTTTTTTAAAACTGATTATTCTTCGATTTTATTACTACTGCTAATTAAATACTGAAGAAGAAAAAAATGGAAACAAAAAATGAAAGTGAAATAATCTCTGAATCCATTATATCTCAACCAAGTACAAAAACTGGCGAATATACAAATGAATTGAGTGAAGTCTTACAATATGAACTTGAAGAACCAAATACTTTAACAGTAATATTGACTTTTTTAAAAAACTTTAAATAATAGCTTTTGTAAACTTTTTTTAGAAAGCTGTTGCAACCTTTATTTCCAAAAAATCAAATGATACTCGTGGTCCATCAAATGAAGAAATAACTCAAAAGGTTTGTTTTTATAAAAATTAGATTAACATTTTTTTCTTACTTTTTTTTAGTTTCAAAAAAATTACTTTTTTTTAGTTTCAAAAAAAAGTTTCACAACTTAAAAAAGATATTGGATATGTTCTTTTTCATGATTTGCGTCTCATTTTTCGTATTCTATTATTTTTTGCATCGATTGGAACTTTAATGCTTGCAATTATTCGATTTGGAACACTTGCAAATGAAGTATGTTTTTTTTTTGTTTTACTTTTTTTGAAGTCATTATTTTTTAGGTGGTTGTACAATATGGTGAAATACCAAATTGTATTTTTCAATGGTCTGAATGGAGTGAATGTTCTGCAGAATGTTCAACACCAAATCATACAGCAACTCGAACTCGATATGTTATCCCTGAAACTGTTGTAGATATGAGCAATTTAAATAAGGATTCATCAATTTTTTCAATATTTTATTATATTTATGTTGCATTACATCGTTCAAAATGTTATGAACTTCAACAAACTACTTTATGCAATGTTTATGAGTAAGTTTTTTTGCTAAATTTTTTTTTGGGGATTTTTTTGTGGGGGGATTCTTTTTTTTTGATTTAAGTAATACAAAAATAATAGGACGATTTCTTTTTTTAAAAAAATCAATTTTTAGATGCCCTGTTGATTTGAGTACTTTAACAGAATTTACTCCATGCCAATACAGTATTGTCAGCTCTGAAACACCACGTAAGTGTTTTTTTACATATTTTTTTATTATCAATTTTGTAATTTTTAGAATGCATTCAATACCGTATTCTACCACCTCGTGGTCTTGTCAAAATTGATCAAGCTGCAAACATGTTTCGAATTTGTAATTGTTCAGAAGCAAATTATCCATTTTAATATTTTATTCTTTATTTTATTTGTTTTTATTTAATATATTTGTAAAAAATGGCATTAGCGTAGCTAAATTTAAGGAGAAATATATTTACAAAACAAAGTTTCTTTTCTGTTTAACAGACATTTTTTTCAATACAACCTACAGGATAAATTTTTTTAAAAGGTATTTTTCAAGTATTACCAAATTTGCATGACCTTGCACAATTTAGTAGCCTCATCTAATGATACACTTGCTACAATTTTCTGCAGCTGCAAGCATTGGCCTCAAAACTAGACTACACTATAGTTACTTTTGTCTGTTATCTTTTCTCCTTTTTTTCATTTATCACAACAACTGATAAAGGATCACCAAAATAAAGTAATGAAAAAATTGTTTGCATTGAGAATTCGATTCATTTGAACTTTTGCTCACTCTAGTTCTTGACAGCTTAAGCTGCAGCTTTCTGCACAATTTTTTTCTTCTCTTTGTAATATTAATACAAACAATGCCAGTAATTTTGGGACTTGTTCTGATTGGTTTAGTGGTATATATTAGCTATGTAATTTGGTAATCAACATTTAATGCAGAAAAGTGTTTTTAAAGATTTTAAAAAAATACAATAATATTTTAGGCAAAGAATTGTGTTATTACAATTAAGAGATAAACTTGGATTTAAAGGCCCATCAATTGGTATCCCTCAGTTTTTTCTTGGTCATATATATGACATTATAAGTCACGCGAAGAAGGTTTGTACACTTTAAAAGTATTATATCAAAAAATGCAGCATACGTTTGAGTAAAAACATTAAAATTTTTTTCCAGCATGGTCCTTCTGCTATGCCATTCTTTGAATTAAATTGGAAAAAAACCTATGGCGATGTTTTTGGGTAAATTATATCATAAACAATACTGGAAATTTTATGATTCTTAATTTTTAAGTATTTACTTTGGATCTCATTTTTGCATAAAAGTTTATGATCCAGAAATGATTAAAGACATTTTTATTCGACAATTTTCATGTTTTGCTAATCGAGAAGTAAATTTTAGTTATTTTGCTTTGAATATTGTTTCTGCTTGGCATTGTTATCCACTTTGCCAAGAGTCATAAATTCCGGAGGGATTTTTTGAATAAATCCAGAGTTTTTGTCGATTTTCAGTACAAAAAAATTTTTTGCCTCGGATTTCGCTATTAAAAAATCTTTTTGTACTAAAAATCGACAAAAGTTCTGGACTTATTCAAAAAATGTCCTACATGGAACAATAATTTTGTGGAAGGTTTCTTTTACAAAATACGAATTTTTTAGGATTGTACTTTCACCCAAGCATTTCCGATGCAGGAAGGGCTGTTGCAAATTGGGAAGGAAGGCCCAAATGGATATGGTTGGAAAGAAATTCGATCCATTGCATCTCCAACTTTTACAACTGGTAAAATGAAAATGGTAAAAAAATTTCTAGGCGGAGTATTTTTTAAAATAATCTTGCCCCAAATTACAGATGCATCAAATCATTCATGAAAGAGTTATCGAATTTACAAAAGTTTTAAAATTTAAATGTCATGAAAATGATTGTATTGATATTTATGAGTATGTTTCTGGAAATGCGAATCATTTTGAAAAGTTATTAAAGTTTTCAGCGAATTTCAAGCTTTGACATTGGATGTAATTGGAAGAACAGCTTTCGGAATTGAAGCTGATTCTTTGAATGATAGAAATGATGAATTTTATGTCAATGCTCGGAAAATTGTTGCTGCATTTACTCTTGAAAAAACTCCAGGGATTTGGCTTTCAAGTATGTTTTAACGCATTTTTCTGATGTCACATTATTGCAAACTTTTTCAGGATTGTTTCCAATTCTTGGATATCTTCGATGGTTTTCCGCTCTTCAAAAATACAATTTAGTATTAGCCAAAAATTTGACGTCCATTATCGATTATCGAATAAAAAATTTTGATCAATTTAAAAAAATTGATTTAATACAACTTTTGCTTCAACAAGATAAAATTCGACAAGAACGAGAAAATGCAAGTTTTCTAACAAATACTTTTTGAATATTTCATTTTGCATTGCAGAAACCTCCTATGCAAATTGATACAATCGTTTCCAATTGTCATAGCTTTTTGTTAGCTGGATATGAGACAACTTCTACGGCATTAGCGTATGCTTCATGGCATCTGGCAAAGAATCCAGAAGTTCAGCATCGTTTATTTGAAGAAATTGAAGATACCATTGGAGATGGAGATGCTGATTATGATACTGCAATGAAATTGCCGTATCTTGATGCAGTCTTTCATGAAGTTCTTCGATTATCTCCTCCAGTGGTGACGTTCACAATGCGAACCTGCGTCAAAGAAACTAAAGTTAAAGGCTATAAATTTTTGCCAGGTATGAATGTTGGATTTGGTGTACAATGTATACACTGGAATGAAGAGCTTTGGCCAGAACCCTTGAAATTCGTAGGTTTTCTTTGAATTATCTCCGGAATTGATTTTTGAATTACCCAAAATTTGGGATTTCATTTAAAACGGGATATTGTAAAAGTTGAACTTGTACTTTGATAAAAATCTTTAAAACACTCTAAAATTGTCAGAATCTGATAAAGACGTTGAATCTATCAATTTTTAGATTTTAAAACCCCTTACTTTTAATTTTATCTGAACTTCAAGAAACTCAAAATCTTTTAGAAATTTGTTTCATTAGTAAAATCAAAAGTATGGTATTATAAAAGCCAAAAATTGGTATATGGCCTGTTTTTAACCGGCTTTATCAGATTCTGACAATTTTAGAGTATTTTGAAGATTTTTATCAAAGTCCAAGTCCAACAATTACCGTCCAATTCCAAATTTTACAATATTCCAGGATCCTGAAAGATTCACAGATGGAAAATATTACGACCCTTTATCATGGGTGCCATTCGGAGTTGGACCACGAAATTGTGTTGGAATGAGATTCGCAGAAATGGAAATAAAAATGACTCTGATTGAATTACTTCGAAAATTTAAACTGGAAATGCACATGGATACTGAAGTACGAAAGTATTTTTGAAATTACAACCAACTTAATTTTTAGGATCCACTGTTGAACAGAATCAATATTATCATTATGAGACCGATGAATGGAGTACATCTGAAAATTACCCCAAGAAATAAAATATAATAAAATACTTTACCAACAATTTGGCTTTTTTTATAATTCATTATGAAAAATATTATAACAATCTTTCATCGTTTATTTTACAGTTCATACTGTAGTTTTTAGCGAAAAATTAGCCTACTTTTTTAATGATTCATATTTTTCATACGTATATATATTACGAGTTAAAAAAATTTGTATCCATTTTGGATATTCAAGAATTTCTAAGCAAAGATAAAAACAATTAAATTTTTTTTTGATAAAACTTCATATAACTTTGATCTCCATTTTTTTGGTCGTCCAGGTGGCATAAATCCATCATTTGATGAAAGCCTTTCAGAATAATAATTATCAATTCGTTCTTCTCTTTCAATAATTCTTAAAGCTGAAACAAGCTTCTGCGGACCTTCTTCCATTCCTTGGACAGCTTCCAAGGCCCTTGAACAAATATACCAAATTTGTTTTCCCAAATCTTGTACAACATCAGCAAAATATCGTTTAGCAACTAAAATAAAATAGCGGTTATTTATAAAAGTTTCGGGTACTGTATACTTTTACATGATTGAAGAACAAATAAAAACACTTACATTTTTATCATATTCTGTTTTATCTGACCGAATTTTATGAACTTCAAACATTAAATCATCTCGAGCATTTTCAAGTTCCATAATACTATACCAAATCTATTAAAACCACCATTTTCTCTTTAATAAAAACTGACTTTTTATGAGCTGCTAATAAATCAGCTTTAGAAATATATTCATGAGTTTTTTCAATTGTATCAGTTATTTTAAAAATATGTTTTATATTTTCCATTGCAGCTGCATATTGACTATATGTAATGTTCGCGGATGAGAGTTTTTTAATCTTTTGTTTTAATTCTGGAACGGCTTGAAATTGTTCAAATGTTCGTTGGGTTGATTTTTCAATTTCTTTTACATCTTCTGTTGCCGTTTGTAAATGGCCAATTGAAGTACGAATTCCTTCAAGCTGTGATTGAATTGCCGTTCTCAACATTGCTTCAACGGCTGCCTTCTTTCTTTCAGCTTTTTTACGAATTTGATCCCAATTTTCGAGAGCATCTGGTCGAGAAAATATCTTTTGTATTTGTTCTAGTGCTGCACCTTCAGCTTGCCGTTGAATTTTACCCGCATCCATTAAAATCTAAAAATAATAATTATTATAAAAAATGGTTGACAAGAAAAAAAGGAGGACAATAAAAGGCACGAAATGGATGTAAAGCGAATCTTTCATCAAAGGTGAAATATAAAAATGACACAATTGAAAGAGTACATGAAAAAATCATGTAGCAAAAAATTGCAAGTGAAATTGTCAAAGAAATATCGGTTGAGTTTCCCTTTTAGGTTAGCTCGAATGATACGTGCTCCGTCAAATTGTATTAAATTTTGTATTTTTGCATTTTTATTTGCTTTTGTGCAAACGTTTACAATTTTTTAACAATCAGTGATAAAATTTTGTGCAGTTAAAAAAGTGAAAAGAACAAAAATGCTGGATCCAACGAGTTTAAAAAAAGGGTTTCGACAAAGGTTAAAAAAACACGTAAAAAACGGCAAAAAAAGAAAAGCAGAAAACAACGGGTTTAAAACTATTTTTAAAACTAAGATTGAAGAAAAAAAATGTTTGAAACAAAAATGTGAAAACCCACAGCAGGTTCAACTTTTTTTTGTGACCGAATGCCAACGCCATGTTTTTTGATGTTGAACATGTTTGTTTTATAACTTAAACACGAATTATCATCAATAAATTTAACCATTGTATGTTTTTTTAATATTACTTAATCATGAAAAATATATGACAAAATGATTGTAAATCACTGTTTGCATTTAAATGCAATAGCGGAGAAATGCTATTGATTTTTCGTTTTTGCTCGATTTGGAGTAATAGCTTATTTTTTTAATTTCTTTTTTTTGAACATTAATTAAACTGTTTTAGTATTTAAGCCATATTAGCAGGACCCTAAAGATATATCAGATTTTGTTTTTGAGAATTATCTTTGATTCGATAAAGAAATATCGAGTGATTTGTGCAAAATTTCACGTTTTTTCCATTTTTTACAGGGGGGACCAAGGCAAAATCATAAAATTTTCAAAAAAATTTTTTTTCTTAAAATGGTTGGAATATCTTGGTAAACTCCTAAAAACATCATTCTGATACTTTATTTTTGATAAAAAGTTGCTAAAATGTAATACAATTAAACTTACAGTATGATCAATCTTGAAACATTAAAATAGAGCAAATAGCTGGTTTTTATCAACAATAAAGTATCAGAATGATGTTTTTAGGAGTTTAGTACTCTGCGTTGATACCACTGCTT